>JAXOUE010000072.1:0-38922 GCA_036250105.1 Parasarocladium wereldwijsianum | reverse complement strand
CGTCCTTGCTCTCGTCCTTGCTCTCGTCCTTGCTCTCGTCCTTGCTCTCCTTTTCAACGTCCTCTTTGGGCTTCTTTCCAGGCACATTTGTGATCTCGTCCTTGGTGTCCTCATTGGCAATCTGCTTGCTCTTCTCCTTGACCTCTTTGGTCTCTCCACTGGTCTTCTCCTTAGCGTCCTCTATAATCTCGTCCTCGATCGGCGTCTTGGCCTCGTCCTTCGCTTCCTTCTTGACCGGTTCCCTCAGCTCCTCGTGCCCTTCCTTTTGGGGTCCCTCCTGGACCGTGTCTCCCGTCACCTCCTTGAGTTCTTCCTTGACATCCCCGAAAGTTTGAGTGGCCGTCTCAGCAGAAGCAGCGGCGCCAGCCACGGGCTCTTTGGTGATTGATGCCTCAGCTGATGCAGCTTTCTTGGCCTTCTTCTTGCTTTTTTTCGACCTTTTTGGCGATGATTCGCCACTAACCTGGACCGAAGGTGTTGCCTGAATATCAGCTGCAACAAGCGAGTCTTCTTGAGGAGCCTCGCCTTTGCCAGCTTTGTTCGATCCACCCAAGGCTAATTCCTCGGGGTCAAAATTTGCAGTGGCCGAAGGTGCGTCCGGGTTGACAGTGTTCTCAATCAAAGCCGAAGAAGGATTCGCCGGTTCATGGATAGAAGAAGATTCATCCGATCTGGTGTTTAGTGCATCAACGCCCTCAAGCTTTTCGGTTTCGCCGGGCTTAGCTGTTTCTTCAAGCGCCAGGGTCTTCTCGGACTCGGCGCTCTCCCCGAACTTCTCATTCTGCACGGCCTTCGATCCTTCTGATGTAGGCTGTTCTGCTAAGGCTGCCAACCGAGCTTTTTCGGCCCTCTTCTCCTTCTTCGACAGCTTCTTAGGAACGGCAGAAACCTCAGGCTCCGGGACCGGCGAAGCAAATGACACTGAATCAAGTTCTGCGGGAGTCCCATTCATCGCCTTGTCTTTAACAGCACTCTTTTCGCTGTCATCGACAGACTTCTCAGTGGCCTCTGGCACAGTCGTGCTGCCAGGTGGTGGTTCTGGGGTCGTGCAGATAACGTTTGGCTCCCGGGGAAGGTGGTCCTCAGTGGCTGTCTCTTCCGTCACCGAGGGGGTGGCAGGGGCGGCTTTCTCTGCTTTAGTCTTTTCCTTTTTCGATAACTTCTGAGAAGGATCAGAATCACCTTTTGCAGCTTCGGTTATGGTCGACACTTCCACGGTTGCGATGTTTTCTGAAGGGCGCTTATCGCCGGTGGTTTCCAGCGTCAGTACCGATGATTCTTTGTCATCCACGGCAGCAGAAGCATTGGCCGTTGTCTTATCTGTTGATGACGAGTCCTTCCGCGCGACACTATCGCCAACGGCCAGTTGGCTCTGCTGCAAAAGAAGTTCGGGCTCCAAGTCAACTTCGATGTCAACGGCCGGATCAAGATCAACGGTCTTGGTCTCGACAGAGTCTTCGCCCGGTGTGACAAGGCCAGATGTTGCAAGCTCTTGGTCGTCTGCTGAAGCGTTGTTGCTGGTCGAGTCAGGCAACGCTTGTAGGGTCCCTGATTGCGTCTCTTCAAGGGCAGAAGTCATGGTCAGCAGCTGATCCGGGACGAGCGCGGCATCGTCGCCTCGCTTCTCAGGAACATCGCCAGCAGAATTTGCCAGCGACCTCTCAGCGGAAATATCCTCGGCCAGCTGAGATTGCTTCTTCTTCTTCTTCTTCTTGTCCTTTTTGGAGAGCGTCGTAGGTACGGGGATGGTCAAGCCTTGATCAGCATCAGTGGACTCCTGCTGCAGGCCCTCACCAGAACCATCCCCAACCCCTAAAGGGCGCTTTCCCGTTGAATCTTGAGAGTTGGCAGGTGGATCATTGCCTTCAGTGAGCTCAGCCTTTTCTGATTGCAGTATTGACAATGCTTGATCTTCGCTTGGGAGCGCAGCAGGCTGGGTTTCGTAAGAGCCCATGTTCTGGCCCGCGCTCACATCAAGACCTTCTGCAGACGCGTGCTGATCTTGCACGGAATGAGCCCCATGCGTCGAAATGTCACCGGACTCAGAGATCTTTCGAACGATAGCAGATGTGCGTCTACTTCCACTGATCAGTGCCGCCCATTCATCTTCGTCCCCATCAGCAGCAGCCGCTGTCTCATTTGTATCAGGTAGGTGAGATGGCGCAGATTCAACAGGCGCCTCCGCCAAATCACTCGGATTGTCGCCCTCGTCAACTGGCATCTCATCGTCATGCCCCTTCTCATCTTTGCTCTTCTTGTTTTTCCTGCGTTTCTTAGGCGTCGTCACGTCCCAAGAGTCTTCGTCCTCTTCCTTGATCTCTTGTTCCGCTTCAGCAAAAAAATCAGCTTCAGGGTGCCGAACCTGTGCTTCAGGGTCCCAGGGTGGTTCGTTCGGCTCAGAATGATGATAGGTCACATCATCTTCACGGTCATCCCATGCACGAGTGCCCCAACCATGTTCGGGCTCCGTCGGCGCAACTTCTGCAGTTCTTGAAAGCTCCAGGTCCCCATTTCCAGCGTCTCCGCCCACGCCTGTATCCGGTCCAAGGTCGAGTTCCGATACCGCGTCATCCCAAGTGGAAACTGAATCTTTCTCCTTCTTCATCTTCTTCTTTGTAGCCTTCTTCGACAGGCTGAAATCAGCCACGTCATCGTCGACAGCCAGTGACGCTTGTTCGAGGGGGTTGAAGAAGCCCTCAACATGTTCAGCTGAGCCAGACGTCGTTGGCTCTGCAGGGTTCGTTTCTTCGAGGGCAGAGAGTCCCGAGCCCTTTTCTTCATCAGCTGCGTCAAGATTCGTCTTGCCTTTCTTCTTCTTCTTCTTCTTGTCCTTCTTTGACAACGGCGTGCCGGTCTTGTCTTCAATGATAGTGGTCGCCGGAACGTTTGATGCAGGCGGGGCATCGACGGACGCAATGAAATATCCTTCGGGAGCGATTGGTTCGCCCCAAGGCTGGATTTCATCCTCTTGAGGCACTTCTCTCTCCCCGTCCTTGGGCTGAACAAGAGCATCCCATTCGTCTTCAGGAGCAGTCGGTGGACCTTTGTCTTCTTCATCGATGATGTTTTGTTGTGTGACCTGGACGTTCTGCGAAAGGCTTCCCTGCGCCTCCTTGGTCTTCTTTTTCTTCTTTTTCTTCTCCTTTTTTGAGATGCCTGAGAGCTCGTCATGCTCCAAAAGAGAGACTGGATCACCCCCAATGTCCTGCGCGACATCTGCAGACGCAGAAGGAGCATCGGCCTCGGGTGAAACTGCCTTGTCTTCAGATAAGGCCGGGGGCGACGTCTCTGGAGCTTCTGGTAAAAGGGACGTTGAAGCATCCCCGAAAGAATGATCAACAGTCTCCATGACATGCTGCTGGACCTGCACAGTCTCCGAGTCGTTGCCGGTTATCGCGTCATCAATTTGTTCATCGGTCCTCAACTGCTTAGTCACTGTAGCAGAAGCATCGTGCGAGGACTCATGGAGTATTGCCTGTACCGATTCATCCAGCGCAGCTTCAATCAATGTGTCTCTGACCACGGCATCATCGATTCGAGCAGCCTCAGTTTCCAAGTTGTCAGGTGGCAGAATCGCGTCTGGATCCCCGATGGCAGCTGTAACTGCCGTTTTTTTGCCCTTCTTCTTCTTCTTTTTGCTAGAAGTAGTGGCCAAAATTTCAGGTTCAGCAGCTGACTGACTGATCTCATCAGGCTTCGCCTCCGTTTGCGCATTGTCAGAAGGCTCTCCCAGACGCGGGGCGACTTGTGGGGAATCAACTCTTCTTTCCTTGTCAAAGCTGATGAAAGGTTCATCGATCATGGGCTTCTCATCGTCGGGCTTATCATCGACAGCGGTGTCGTCGACAGGCTTCTCATCGGCGGGCTTCTCATCGACAGGCTTCTCATTGGCGGGCTTCTCATCGACAGGCTTCTCATCGACAGGCTTCTCATCGGTGGGCTTCTCATCAACAGGCTTCTCATCGGCAGGCGTGTCGTCAAGGGGCTTATCATCAGCATGGTGATCGTAAGAAATAGCTGGTCCGTCCTCGTCCACAGTTGGCTTGGTTTCGCCTATCTCATCGGCTGGCTCGACAACGGAAATATCTACCGCTCCACTCTTGCCCTTTTTCTTTTTCTTCTTCTTCGACTTGTTGCCTGACGCAGTCGACACCTCGTTCGGGACCAAGACAGGTAATTGAGTATCATTCCGGTCAGCCTCTGGCGGTTCATTCGCGGTCTCCTGGTTATGCTGTCTCGACGCAGACATGCTGGAATTGAGATCTGAGGCTTCGTCGGTTTTCTTTGAGACATCCGTTGGCTCAACAATGGCTTCTTCATCGTGCTGCACCGTCCCAAGCTCAACCTCAGGAACGATGGCACTCTTCCTCTCCGTTTCCTTTTCCTCAGAGCTGACAACTTTTTCTTCTACCCATTCACCCTTAGGTGCGTCATTCACTGAAGTCTGAGCATAACCAAGGTCGGTTTGTTCTGAATCGAATGGGACTTCTCTGGGTGCAGGTTGCTCCTCTTGCACATCCTCCTCTTGCACGTCTGATGATTTCCTCTGTGTCGTATCATCGGAGTCAGTTCTTGTTCCCACGTGAGGTTCGAAAGAAGTAAGGGCAGCGGACAGTCTAGAGCTAACACCGGCAGTAGCTTCAGAAGGCTCAGCTGAGATCTCCGCTAGATTGTGAGAACGGGCGCCAATCTCGCCGTTCTCGGTGTTGACCGTGGTAGTAGCTTTCTCGTTATTGTTGCTCTCATTCCAACTTGCGGCAGCCACATGCTGGTCCTGGATAGGGGACCTAGGGATTCCGCTTGTTTCGACTGAAGTTTCGTCCACTGGCTGAGTAGTCAAATCTGGAGCTTGGGATAGCGGTGCGTCGTCGAGACTGGCGGGCTGGTCCATGCGCTCCTTGCTCTCGTGCGTGTTCTCAGGGAATATTTCATCGGAAGCCTCCTTGTCCTTGGTTCGCTTGTTCTTGGGCAAGTCGGTCGGGACTGAACGATCTTCTTCTGCCGAACATTGTTGAGTGAGCGAACGCGTATTCTCCTGGTCGAGTCCAGCTTCTGCACCTGCTTTCTTCTTCTTCTTTTTGTTCTTCTTCTTAGAAGACGAGGAGCCTCCCACGTCACCAGTTACAGCCTCTTCCGTTACAGCATGCTGGCTTGAAACAGGTGCTGGGACTTCATGATGGTCTTGTACAGGGGGTTCATCCGATGAAATCGGTGCAAATTGGCCAATAGTACCCTCCAGTGTTTGTGAATCTGAGGCGACCGGGGGGGTAAGAGTTTCTTCGGGAATGAACAGCTCGCTACTGTCGTCCACGGAACCGGACGCTGGTTCTGGCTTAGGGCGCTCTTCAGGCGCAGACTCTGTGGTGGTAGTCTGATCCTGGGTAGATGCGTCAGGATCTGGGTCCGAAATGGTCGCCGAATCCGCATTACCCTTCTTCTTCTTGTTCTTCTTGCTCTTTTTCTTGGAAACTTGAGTGATCACCCCCACCTCATCCACCGAAGCCTGCTCTTCCGCTAGGGCCTGCTCTTCCACCGGAGTCTGCTCTTCCACCGGAGTCTGCTCTTCCACTAGAGCCTGGATCGGAAGTGGTTGGTCTATTTGAGTTTCAACCATGCCATCGTGAGTTCCCAAGTCTTCCGGCCGAAGGCCTCTTTGGGTTTCGCTTCCAACATTCTCTCCTTGGCTAAACGAAGGTTCCGAGACATATGATCCAAAAGAATCATGAGGTTTCTCCTCCTCCTGACCCCTTATAGTCGCGGCTATAGTTGGGTCGCCGCTGAATTGATCTTTGAAGGTCAGACCACCAGCGATGGCGAGCGGCAAGGTGACAGGAAGGATACGAGCAGCTGAGGGAAAGTAGGCAGTTTCTTCAGCCCCGCCTTCGGTTGGTATGGCCTCTCGCTTTGAGTGTAACCCAGCAGCAGACGGGTAATACACGGGTTCAGTGGCAGCTTCCGGGGCTTCAGAACTGATTGGCGTATCAATCGAAGCCTGCTGACCGTCTGCATGAGATGGATCTTCGACTTCATCCAGACCAGCATCATCTTTCGTCTTCTTCTTCTTCTTCTTTCTTTTCTTCGAAGACGTCAACTCAAGACTGTCGTCATTCTCGTGGGGACCTGTCGCTTCTTCCAAAGTGTGAATTTTCTCTGCCGCAGGCTCCAGCACGATGGAGTTCAATGCAGTTGGTGATGCCTGAGAAGAGTCTTGAACGGTTGAAGGGGTCCCAATACCTCTTTCCGGAGTCGTTACGTCTTCAACTGCCACGTTCGAGATGGAGTTATGAACGTCGATGTTGTTTGTCTCATCACCAGCAACTGCTTCATCTTTAGCAGTCTTCTTCTTCCTCTTCCCCTTTTTCTTGGTGATCGGCGTTCCCGACATGGTCTTAGAGAGAGTCTCAGGTTCTGTGGGTGTAGGAGTCTGGGTTGGAGTCGAGAAAGAGTGCGCAAACGTGGCGCGCGTGGGGGTGGTCTGGGATGGAGATCCTTCATGAGCGCTGCTTGAGAGGGTGCTGTGAGCTTCCTCGAAAACGTCTGTTTCTGAAGCGCCTTCAGGGGCATCTGTGAAATGTTCATCGGCCGAGGTCGCATCCTCAGGAATATCAGAGAGATCGGCTCCAAGACCCCGTTGCTTAGATGGCGTGGACTCCAGAAGGCTCTCAACCGGTGTTTCCGCATCTATACTTCTGTTAGACCGGGTGGAAGAAGGTGCCGAGTTCAAAAGGTAAGAACTCCTTTTCTTGGACATTGGGTCCACAGGATCGGGGGACTGACTCTGCGTAGGTTGGGCAAATTGGTCATCCTGAAGGGCTCGATAGAGGATGTCTGACGATGGCTCGTCGGTGGTTAAGGGGACGAAAGCGGGTTGAGATTCAGCCCTGGGCGTGGTTTCCTGCGACGCCGGAAACGGATGGGCAGGGATATCGTGCGTATCGATGCGAAGTCCGGGATCTTTGATGGGGGCAGCATTTTCAGATTGCTGTGCGTTCAAACCAGACTCTTGCCCTGCGCCGATAGCAAGTAGATCTCTTTCTGAAGTGGAAGCATCAAAGGACCCGTGGCGGACTTGTCGAGGCAGCTGGAGTGGAATGGGTTGTCTGCTACCCTCCCAAGACGTTGGGCGAGCCGCGCGTTTGTGGTGAGAGCCAGAGGCATCCGGGGTGATAGGTGAATTTGAGGGAGAGGACTTGAAAACACCCGACAGTCCAGGGCTTACTCTGGAACCAAGTCGTAGCTGGAGCGGCACTGCAGTACGGCTTGGGGATTTGGGAACCGTTTCTTGGGCACTCTTCCTGCGAGTGTGAACGCTGCGCTCTTCTATCCGTAAATTGCGCTCGTCAGGCGGGGTATCAGGCCGGCTGTCCGGTAGCGCCGGCATCTGTACTTGTTCTGCCTCCTCAAGGGCATCCCTCGGAGACGGCGAAGGTGGCTCGCTGGGAGGCAACGGCAGAAGGTCACCATATTGCGGATCTATGGCAGGCTTGATTGTTCGAGGCGCGATCTCGGCGTCCTTATTGTAGGTGTCGACATCTCGGGCTCTCTCGAGCTGCTCGATGGATTGTTGCTCAAATTCCAACGAAGCGTCGGTGGCCTTTTGACGGGCAACTGCAGAAATCACAGCAGCAGCAGCAGCTCCCGCCACGCCGACACCCGCGCCAAGGGTGCCGGCATCACCTAAAAAAGACTCCTTCGACTCCCTCTTGTTGACCAGTTTATCTTTGGAGCTGTTATTCCTCCCGAAAAGGCCGGAAAAAATGCCGCTCGAGCGCTTCTCGGACTGCTTGTCCTTGCTCTTCTTGGAAGAGGCTCCAGGCGCCGAAGCGATGGACTTGGCGTCATCGTCATCGTCGTAGAAGCGAGAGAATCTCCTGCTACCGGGAAGCGATCTCATGTCGTCTTCGTTATACTGTGTCGAGCGCTTGCTTCTGCTATGGCGACGAGGTTCGGAGACAACAGAGCTCACGTCATGATCATCAAAGGGATCGGCACGTTTCCTGTCAGCAAATCCTTCCCACCCATTCATGTCATCCGCGGGCATGCTGCGCCTCTTTGACTTCTTACTCCTTGACGTTTCAAATGATACCTCGGATGAAGCGCGTGACGGAGAACCTGACAGCGATGTGCTGCTCCTGGACTTCTTGGCTTTCTTGGCCTGATCCCTTGCCTCGCCGTTTACATCTCCGAATGATGCAGAGCGAAGATCATCAAACGCATCAACTGCGACCGGCGTGTTGCCCTTTGCAAAGTCGGAAACATCTTTATTCTTGCGGGTCTTTTTGCTTTCCATGGAGTCTGCGAAGTCATCCTCACCGAGAGCCCATGATGGAGGGGTCTCAGTCCCAGCGGTAGCTGACTGCCAGTCGTCATCGCCACCTTCGACAGGCCTAGCTTTCGCAGCTTTATCTCGCTTCTTCTGCTCCTTCTTACTCAACTTGATCGAAGCATGAGAGTCGTCCTTGGGAAATGTATCGATGAAGGGCTCTTCACCTTGCGTCTTGCCCAGCTTCTCTTGTTTTCTCTTCTGCTTCTCGCTTATCTTGGTGGAAGCGGTGTCCCGATCATTGCTACTTTCTTCTTTCGGAGTCTCCGCTTCACCCAGCACAAAACCAGATCCAGGAGTCATGGGTTCGCCGGCCGAGGAGCGGTTCTCGCCACTCTCGGGCAACGTTTTGGTGTAGAGCCCGTTCTCATGGAGCTCGTCCGAACCAGGGGGGGAATCACGTCGACGATAGCTTGGATCGTCAACAACGATTGTTGGATCAAACCCCGCATCTTCGAGGCCGGCAGCTAGTGTCCCGGCAAATTCGAAATCATCACCGAAGCCGCTGCGGACGCCGCGCGCCTCTGAACTTGTCGGTTTGGGGCCGGGAACGGGAGGCTCCCCGCCAAAATCGTCAAAATCGCGACCAAGGGAAGGTGAGATATTGTTGGAAGATGCTACGGTCTCAGGCTCGTTGGCAGGCTCGGTGCTACTTCCAGCAATGGCTGCAGCTAGGATTCCCCATTTGCTCGTCTTGTTGAGACGATGCCTTTCCTTTTCGCCCGATGATCTCCTCTCGCTCTCTGGGCTCTCGGGTTCATACCGTCTAGTGTCGTTCTCTCCCCAGCTGACCGACTTGGGTGTACCTGGTGTTGAGACAAGATCGCCTTTGGGCCCCAAAACCACATCAACCCCGGGGACCGGACCTTCTGAAGGGGGTGGGCGGTCTTGACTTTTCTTGCTCTTCTTCTTATCTTTCTTCGTATCCTTCTTGACACTTTTGGTAGATGTGCCTGATTCTTCGACTTGACATTGGGGGTAAGATGCCTCTGCCGGAGCCGGAGTAGTTTGTCTACTTGGTGTGGGTGTTGGGAGGACGAGGTTGATCAGGGGACGGTCACGCTCGGCAGAAGGATCGCGAGACTTCCAGATCGGGGGATCCAAGGTTTGTTCCATCGATCTAAACCTCCCTGCCTCCGCAGGATAGATGTGATTATCGATGCGGACGTTGGCGTTCGGTGCATCGTAGGGGCTCTTTTCGATTTTCTTCTTTTCTTCCGCATCATATCCTGGTGGCGTGACAATGGTCACCTCAGGCTCCTGATTCCGAGTATCCTGGCTGCCTCCTTTGCCGCTGCTTCTACTGCGAGAGCGTACCTGATCTTCGGCAATCTTGCGAGCGAGTTGGGCTTCACGGTAATATCTGTCGGCCTCCTCTTGCACAGGGTCCTTGTCCGACGACCGCATCTCTGGTCGAGACCTGTCGCAAGATCCATCGTCCGAATATTCGTCACGGCGCCGTCTGCGGGACCCTTCGACACCCACTGCAGCTGCCATCGCAGGCGCGTCGATTGGGATAGTGGCATGATTGGCATGTTGATCATAGGAAGCTATGGTGTCTCGGCTTTTCCCCTCGTGATCTGCGTTATGCGCCCTTTGACGCGCGTCGTCTTCGGCCATCTTCTCGATCTCAAAAGAGTCTCTGCGACTGAGGCGAGCATCAGGGGAGTAGCTTCGAGGGGGCCAGTAGTCGAAATTAGGTTCTCTTTCCACAGTAATCACTGATGGTGTCAACGGTCTTGGCAAAACAGTCGGAGGCTCAGGTTCTGAGGACAAAGCACTGTACGCAAGGGCCGCGGCACCGGCGGTCCCTGCCCCAATGGTGATGTCCTTCGTCCAGTTCGCCTGTGTCAACGCTTCATTATCCGTTTGTGATCGTGTCGATTTGTCGTTTCTCTTTGTTGTTTCGTAGTCATCGTAGTATATATTTACGTCGTCACGTCCGCGCTTGGAAGGATCGGACTCCTTTTCCTTACCTTTGTTCAATTTCTTACCTTCATACTCGTCAAAATCGTCATTTCGTGATGATCGCCTTGATGGTCGATCTGTCTTCTCCCGTGCGGGCGCTGAGCCGGACGGCGTGTTTGCCCCACGCTGCGGCTTTTGGAGCGACAGTGGCTGCTCGCTGTGCCTATTTTCCCTTTCTGTTTCTCGTCGCGCTCTCTCGGTTCTGGCCTCCCGGGCAAGGTCACGGGCGATTCCGGTATCGCGATCATTTTGACGGCGCGGAAGCTCCTTGTTGTCACCGCGGTTGAGGCGCTTTGGTACAGTCCTTGAGTAAGATCGGTAGTCCTCGTCTCTGCCACGCTGACTAGCTTGCTTAAAAGCAGCAGCAGCCATGGCGGCAGAGGCGGCCACGCCGAAACTCATTGCGGATGTTCCGCTCGTGCGACGCGGAACATCATGGCTGTGACTCTCGCGCGGTCCCTGTGAAGAGGTTTCTTCGAGCTTGCCGGCATTATAGACCTTGGAGGAGACGGGTGTGATCGGGACAGGGGCCTGAATCGGCGCCGGTCCGGGGCGCGCAACCTGTGGCATGTCTTGCCGAGATCCAGCGATGGAGGAACCGTAGCGCGCATCGAAGAGATCGGGTTGCGAAGTGGGCACGGGGAACACCTCACGCATCGGGATTTTCTCGACGGGGTCCCTCGACTCATGATATCGAGCGGAGTCTTGTCGACCGTCGTAAGGCTGGCTTTGCCGCGAAGGCTGGGAGGGGTCGTCACCAAAGGGAACAGGGGTGACCATGCCGTGTAATGAGTTGACAGGTCCGAACCTTCGGGGGTCGACAGCATAATTCGATCCGCTGCGGGTGTTTCCAGAGAACCAAGAAGAAGCACGGGCACCAGCGGCGGCAGCGGCAGCTTCTCCAAGGAAACTTGTCAAGTTGAAGGTCAAAGGGCCGCCGCCGTAAGCGAGTTCCGAAGCAGCATCGGAAGACTCGTCGTCGGAAGCGTCTTCCCAGTCTTCATCGTCCGAGGTGCGTCGACGCGACGGCTTTGAGCTTTGGATGCCACGTGCACTGTCCTTCTTGCTCCTAGACATGGCCCCTAAAGCCCCAAGGCTAGCCGCCGCAGACATGCTCTTGGAAACCCTGTGGCGCCCGGTCTTCTTCAGATTTTGATCGTTCTGTGCTCTCGCCAAGTCGGACAACTGCCTCCCGATGTTGACAATTTCTTCATCGGTCTGTTGCTGCGTGGGTTTTGCGGATCGAGAGGGCGTGGCCGCTGCGCTTTTGGAGCGACGGACGCTGGTCTTTTTCTGTGACAAGTAGCCTTCGCCATATGCCATGTCTGAGTTGAGGGAAGAAGAGGACGAATTGCTGAAGGGGAACACGGCGCGCTTCTTGGCCTTGTTCTTGACGCGACGGGATCGGCGATGCTCTGACGGAGCTCGGAAGAAGGCGCTGAACGCGCCGCCGAAGCGGCTGGTGTCATAGCGGCGCGAAATATCGACCAGAGAGAACTCTGAAGATGATCCTGATGAGGAGCCGGAGCTGAAGGAAGCTCGGTCATGGGGTGGTGGTGACGGCGCGGGGTTGGCGCTGGCGCTGGTGCTGGAATGCGGGATCGGGACGGGTTGTGCGGTGTAGTAAGTCGAATTCAGGCCGGTACACTGTTGCTGCGTTTGGGGTTGCAAAGCTGAAATGTCGGTCGGGGCGTAATTAGGAACCTGAGAGGTATTGATGGGAAAGTCGTATGCCGTTGAGCCGGGCGGGTAGTAGGAGGCGTCTGTCGCGTTCGTGGCGGCTGACCGTGTCGTCTTGGTGTCGCCGGAGCGTGCAGTCTTGCGGTCACGCTCTCGGTCTTTTCGCCGCCTGGAGCTCTCAGCCTGAGGGCTCCGGCGCCGAGAATCGCGAAACATGGCTACCCTTGTGAGGAATGTTGCGGGCTACCGTGTGATGCTCTGGCGTACGTGTAGCGGTATGGCGTCGGGAAATGGACAATAAACTCGGTCTGGTATCCGAGGCGAAGGTGTTGTTTTGTTTGGGTTTCGACGGGCGGCTGGACAAGGCTACCCAAGCATCGAAGGGGACCCGCCAAAGAGCTCTAGCGACAGGGGTCGGGCCGCTTGGGCAGTACCGAATTGGAATAGGCTGGACTGGGGGATCCCGACCTTGGGCGCGCGGACGAAGATGGCGCTGCGGATCAAATCAGCGACTCCATATTATCGGCGTGTCTGTTTGCTCATCATTCGGCGAGAAACGGCGGTGGCTGGGAAGGTGCATTATGCCCGTAGGTACAGTGCGCTTAGGCATAGTCCGTAGATATTCACGTCTCGCGACTCTATCGGCCCACGCTACCCGGTACCGAATCGACTCGACTGTTGCGCTACACAACAATCTTGTACGGAAAAGACGGCAACTATGACAATGCAAACCAGGCACTAGACTGAAAGTCAATTGCATTCCTGCAAGGGGTCAACCAAGCCTTGGACAGCTGAGATTTGGCATTGGAGTCGTGAGCAATCTGAGAGTACATAAAAACCGCACTACTCCCGCGGCCTGTGAGGAATTGCAAGAGAAGCGCACTTCCGGATGCAAACGTACACACAATGCCTGCCACGTCCAATGACCCAAGCCAAGATGCACATACCAATGCGCGAAATTGGCTTCATGCTATCGTCCGCCAGCTGCTCGAAGAGTCTGGCCTCATGTCATTCCATCATTCAGTCCTCGACGTGAAATTGCTCTGCTTGCAGCGATTTGTCCGACTCTGGGCCTACGGAGCTTCGACGCTGGTTTTAGTGGCATTCCTGCGCGAACTCGACATTGCGCAGACACGAATCGGTCTCTTCATGACGCTGACCCTCGCGGGAGACATCGTTATCAGCTTTCTGCTCGCCCTTGTCGCGGATAGCGTAGGACGTAGAGTTATCTTGGCTGTTGGCGCTGCACTAATGACTGTCAGTGGCATCATTTTCGCAACCGCCGATAACTTCTGGCTCCTGCTCGCTGCCGCTGTCATTGGTGTCATTAGTCCCAGGTTAGTGACAGCTTCATCGTCGCCCGCCAGCCTGGCATCCAACTCCAATACAACTGAAAGGGGGTAGTACTGACAGGAGATGTCCCTCAGCGGGAATGAAATTGGGCCATTCCGTGCCGTAGAAGAAAGCACCGTTGCCCACCTGACGAGCACAAAAGATCGAAGCGATGTGTTCGCATGGTACAGCCTCTCTGGTACCGCGGGAACAGCGTTCGGCGTTATAACCTGCGGTTGGTTCGTGCATTACCTAAAGGAGAACCTGGCTTGGCAGTTGGTCGATGCCTACCGCATGGTGTTTTATGGCTATGCAATAGTCGGGGTGATCAAAGTCATTTTGGTTGCCTTCCTCAGCCGCAATGTCGAGATGCATAAAGCCAAGGCGGGCCAAGCCGCAACGAATGCATCGAGTCAGCGGGAACACCCATCAACGGAGAGGAGTCCCCTTCTTCGCGATGATCCGCCTATCGACCAAGCCCAGAATCGAAAGTATCGTCTGCTGCCTAGCATCAGCCGCAATAGCATGCAAGTCATGATTACGCTTTGCTTCTTGTTTGCGCTAGACAGCTTTGCTTCTGGCCTGGCATCACTGTAGGTAACTCTGCTGCGCTTCGCGGTGAGCATGATTACTAACAAGCGGGAACAGATCGTGGATTACGTTTTACTTCCATTCTCATTACAATATCGAGGAAGGCCAGTTAGGCTCTATCTTTTTTGTTACCAGCTTTATTTCTGCTGCCTCTACGATCGTTGCATCGTCTCTAGCGAAACGATTGGGCAACGTTAAGGTAAGACCCTTAAAAAGCGAAATGCAAAATCTTCTTTCCAAGAGCCATAGGCGTCTGCTAACGTATAGTTATAAACCTGCAGACGATGGTATTTACACACTTGCCATCGGCTGTCTTTCTCGCTCTAATCCCGCTCCCAAACCAAATGCACTGGTCTCTCATGTTCCTCGTCCTGCGATCCTGCACGCAATCCATGGACGTTGCTCCCCGATCTGCGTTCCTTGCAGCCATCATGTTGCCGCATGAGCGGACCGCGGTTATGGGTCTAGTTAACGTCGTCAAGACTACAGCCCAAAGCTTTGGTCCGCTGCTCACGGGAGCCTTAGTTGACAATAGCTTATTTTGGGTGGCATTTCTTTGCGCAGGTGTCTTAAAGGCATGTTACGACGTAGGGTTGCTGATCCTATTCAAAAATCATGAGAATCTAAGGACAAGTTCTTTAGATTAACTCACAGACAAATCAACAGTATGACAGGATAAGTAAGTGTTTTCTAGATACAACGCGGTGCTCTCTAGTTGATAAGTTATTCCTTATATCTGCCCTGCACTCTAGCATAGACTGGACTTTAAAACATAATATTAACACCTAGTTAATTGCATTTTGCAACTTAGTAGTAAGCACTTATAGCTTTACTTTTCTAAGTGCTTAATCAAAGGTAGTAACAGCAGTTATACTTATAGCTTGCATGTTTTAGGTTAACAAATACCTGCTTTATAACATACATTAGAGCTAGGTAGAAGTTTAAGCTATAAACAAGTTTTACCTAGGTAACAACGAGCATTCCTACTTGCACCTACAGATTCTTAGCCTACGTATTGCTAGATCTAACTCTATATTACTTATCTATTAAGCACTTACGAACAATCATAGATACAGTCTGTACTTTACTTATAACGGATAATAACTTTATAGTTGTTCTATCTTACTTCAGCATTACTTAAAATTTAAATAGAAAAGATTACAACCTAGCTATGTAGTAAACCGTTTAAGTTAGATTGTAACAATGCCAGTTCCTTAGGGCCTTTTGTTTTAATCCATAGCTAGTTAGAGTCGCTGTCGTAATCATAGGAGAAGGACCCCTCATTATCGTCGCTGTCTGAATCTTGACGCTCGTCGCTATTGGAATTTTGATGCTCATCGCTGTCGGAGTTTTGAGAGGTGTCCTCATCTGAGCCCTCATCCTCGGAATCGCTAAGCTTGAAGTCTGAATCGACTACTGAGCTTGCGGCACAGCTTTTTCCGTCCCAATCTGACCCTGTGTCGTATTCAATCTCTTCAATCTCATCGTCCCCATCAATCACATCTTGCAGCGTCTCTGATGGTGTATTCGCCTGGACTGACATAGCGTATGTTTGCGCCCTATGGAATGCTTGCGGGTTGGCCCTAAGATAGCCAGCAAGACGCTCCGTCTCATAGAGCTTATTGGCGTTTAGCATGGCCATGTGCTGTTCTGTAAAGTGAAGGTCGATTAGAAATACTGCTTGAAACTGTTGTTGAGGCTTTAGATTAATTAGTGTTACTTACTAAGCTTGAGCTTTCGCTGAAACTACTCTCTGATCCACTTAAAAAGGCCTTTAAGGCCTTTTACTGCTAGCTTCAAGCCAAGCATGCAGATTTCAGCTACTACAAAGGCTGAGACTGGGTCGATAATCATGTTGAAAGATAGCAAAAGTGCAAGGAGGGTCTTGCCGTGTAAATGTTTACAAGTTGGACGCTCGTTGATGTGAATGCTAGTAATGCTAGGATTTGCATTTGTAAGGTAATTGGTATCTCACTAGTTTGTCTGCATTTCATAGGGTATCGTTTACTTATATATGCACACACATTTGTAGCCAACAGTCTTAGAATTCAGATCTTGCAGACACCTATAACTTTTCGACATTAGACTGTCTACATCTAGTCAAGCAGCTTACGCGTTCAAACCTAAGGCAGCTATGCATGTGCAGGTACTTCTCAGCCGCACAGCACACTGCATCCTTTAGCAATACTTTTGTGCATGAATTTGCAGGAGCAATATGCAGACCTGCTAAATGTGAGGCGAATACGTGGCAATAAATAAACCAATTAGTAAGCTAGAGCAGTATCCCTACTCTGATAACTCACGGTCAGAAGATCTTTGAGTCAAGCCGAAAGAGGAGGCGCTTGCTGCGTCTCGCCTTAGAATGGCTACCTACGTGTTATAACCGATCTTACCGTGGTAAGTGTTATAGGTTTCTATTGTAGATAAGCTAGGCAATGACTTCTAATTGTAACTATAGAGTGATTGTTTAAATAGTAAAATAATTAATTAAAGATAGTTATAAAAACGTATTAGTCTTATTTACTAAAAGTAGTAAATAGTTAAAGGTACTTAAGGTAAATGCTTAAATTAAATACTAAAGAACTAAGTTCTTAATGTTAGTAGTAATAACTATTTCTTATATACTTACTATTTATCCTTACTATAAGTTAGATTACAGTTAGGAATGTAGTAATCTTAGGTTTAGATTGTTATAGATTACTAAGTAATCTAGAGTAATCTAAGGTTAGATTACTCTTACATAAAGAGTAATCCCTTAAATTACATAACCTATGTTTCCTAATGTAACCCTCTTAAAGCGTTAGTGTTAGACTGTACATTATCCTGCTTACTTAGTAACCGCTCCAGCCTATCTTAGTGACCTGCATCAGTATTAGTTCGTAACACCTACTTACTTAGTAACCGCTCCAGCCTATCTTGGTGACCTACATTAGTATTGGTTCGTAACATATAATAACCTATATAACTTAACCTTAAAACTTATTAACTATAACTAATAAATAAGCTATACTTAGAAAAAAACTAACTTTACCCTAAAGTAAGAAAGCTGTTATAACCGATCTTACTGTGGTAAGTTGTTATAGGGTTTCTAATTGAATAAGTTAAGCGATAACTTCTTATTGTAACTGTAGTGTGATTATCTAAGCAGTGCAACAATTAATTAAAGATAGTTATAAAAATGTATTAGTTTTATTTACTAAAAGTAGTAAATAGTTAAAAGTACTTAAGGTAAATACTTAAATTAAACACTAAGAAACTAAGTCCTTAATGTTAGTAGTAATAACTATCTCTTATATACTTATCGTTCCTTCTTACTATATATTAGATTATAGTTAGAGTTGTAATAATCTCTCCTTTAAATTGCTGTAAATTACTAGGTGATCTAAAGTAATCTAAGCTAGGATTACTCTTACATAATGAGTGATCTATCTAGTTACGTAACTAGACGTACTCCTTTAGGGGTAACGGTGTTAGACCGCACCTCGCCTTGCTTACTTGGTAACTACTTCGGCCCATCTTAGTGACCTGCGTCAGTATTGGTTCGTAACAAAAGCTACTTATAAAAAAAGTAAGTAAGTAAAGCTATTTAAGTTACTAAGCACATATAGCTAAGCAATTGCTATAAAAAAAGCAAAATACTAAAGCAACTTTTTACTTACTTTTCTTCTTTTTTTTTAGTATAATTTTTAAAAGTAATATTAACTACAATATTAATAGATGTTATATACAATTTAAAAGGTATTTAAAAGGTATTAAAAAGTCAAGAAAAAAGGTTAGAAAGATAAAAAGAAAAAGAGTATAAGTAGTAAAGAAAGTAATGTTTTAATAAAATAAAAAAGCATATGAATATAGGGTGTAGATAGTTATAAAGTAAATAATATAATTGTAATTATAGCTTAAAGCGCAAATGAATAATGCAATTATAAGTAAAGCCTAAGGCATTTATAAATAGTAGCTTTATAAAATAATAAGCTATAAAAAGAGAATAATTATAATAAAGTAGCTAAAAAAGTTATAACTTACTTTATAGCTACTTATATATAAATAATAAATAAGCTTTAGGTACTCTAAGAATATAACCTATAGCGCTTAGAGAAACCTTAACAGTAGTTAAGAGTTACTCTTGCAATACAAAAACCCCTTACTGCTATACCTAACTTATCTCTATCCGTTACAATTTGTTACATCCGTTGTTAGGCCCCAGTCGCGTTTCAGCTCTGCGAATTAGTTGACTCGGACTGTGATTTTTGCTGGTTTAAAGAAAGAGGCTAAACTGCGTCCCAAAATAGTGTTAACAAACTTCGGCAGGATTGCCGACGGCAGTAAAGGAAGACGACGCGCATGGTGTAGATTCCTGAAGGATCTGATTGGTGCGATGTCAGCATTCTGCTAAGGTCGTATCAATATGCGAGAAATTCAATGGAAACAATAGGGTAGAGACCTTGAGTATAGGGTAGTCTGCTCAACCCATGGTCACGTCAAAAGCTCTCACGTGACTGACCTCGCAACGCTCTCCTTGATCCAGCATAGCAGCCCAACGTTGCAACTACGATTGCGACCAAAGCTGAAGCTTACGCAAGAAAAAAAAGTCCTCTCCCAGTCAGAATGTGGTAGGTATATATGATAAAGTAAAACGCTTAGGTATCATCGCAGAAACTCCAAAGAGTCTACACAACCTAAACCCCCCACAGCCAGTGATTATCAGGCAACGTACACGCTTCCGTCTTTTCTGCACTCTCCGATTTTGTCTTCGTCGCCTCCGGCTTCCCACCTCGCTGCCCTTCCTCGCTTTCTTTCTTTCCAGAACCCCGCTTCCATTTCGGTGTCGGAGGCTTATCGATTGGAATCCCTTTCAACGATTTACCACCGCCCGCTAGTCCGTTTGCAATCGCAAAACCCTTCTTCAGATCAGCTGGCACTAGTTTACTGCTACCGCAGGGGTTGAAGAGACCCAGGAATGCAGCTTCTGGGTCGTTGTCAGAGTTGAAAGTGTAGGCTGCGTACGAAGCAGCGTTGACGAGACCTTGCAAGCCGAGTTTGAGAGGAACGGCGCCGGGGATCAAGTCAGTAGCTAGTTCAAGCATAAAGTTCATAGCCTGTGTGAGTATAAAACAGCCAATCTGTGGGGGTGTCAGCTTTATTTGAAACAAACCGGATGGGAACGCACAGGAAAAAACCCACCTGAGCAATTGCTGCCATGGCATTGATAAACTTGTCGAAAACGTAGTTGACGACCTCTGAATTACACACACACGTCGCCAACGCATACTCCAGCCCGTCGTGTGCCTCGTACGGAATCTCATAATCATCTGCGAGGGGGAAATTCCCAACACACCCATAATTCTTAATCTCATCATCAGGCAGCTTACCCATAGCTTCTCTGCAAGGCTCTTTGCACATCTCCGTCGACTTTCGCATATCGATCGGGTTGAAAATCGCGCACTCGTAGTCCGGTCTGTTTTCGGTTCCTGGTTTGTAGCCCTTCTCCGGAATCACCGCGATTTCATCATCCTCAGCGGTCTCGTTGTCGTCGTCCTTTTCATTGGTAACTACCGGACCCGGGCCCATTGCTTGATTGAGGATTCCCTTTAAATCATCACTAATTGAAGTGGGAGCGGGATTTTTGTCTGTGACCTTCTCCTTTACGCCTAAATTGACAGCCTTATCCATCTTTAGAGTTTCATCAGTCTCATCAAGCTCGCTGGTTTGCTCTCCGTTCTTGGCTTCACCAACGCAGATGTTTTTGCCAATTTGCAACGCGTCGCAGCCCGCCCAGTTCTTAGTCTTTCTCTCATTCATCTTCACGATCTCTTCCTCGCTGGTGCCGTATTTCTTGGCCAGCTGGTAGCATGTGTCGTCCTGCACCACCTTGTGAAGCACGCAAATTTGGACGCCGCTATCATCGTTGCCCGCTTTTAGCACATCGCTTGCATCACCGCTTCTGACCTTGCCTGATATAGAGGCTGCAGAAGCGATAGCAGCAATTGTGCTGCCTGGCAGTGTGCCAGCAGAACAGCAGACAAGCTGATCTGGCTGCAAAGTGGCGCAGAGATCGGGTACTTCATTGAACTTCATAAAGTCGTCGGCCGCAATACCACATCTCTCCTTCAGCGTATCGCAGCCATCTCCGGCCACCACTATCTCAGTCTTGCATTCATCGCTGCGGCGTATGATTCGATTGTTATAAGTCGGATATGTCTGCCAGGTCGTGACATGCCTCTCATCGTGCAAAACGTTGTTACCTGACAGTGTGAAGCAGTCTGCCTTACTCCAAGCGGCAGCAGCATCTTTAACTTGACCCAGATCTTCTGCCAAGCCAATGATTAACCCGAAAGCATCGTCTGCGGTTCGCTTAGGTCCACAAAGCTGGAACAACGTTGTGCCAGGCTCACACTGGTCTTCAGCACATTGCAATGACATCGATGTCAATAGTGCGGCCGAGACGGATAGGACCGTAGCGTCATGAAAGTTGCGCCCAGCATAAAGGCTTGCAACATGGCCATTGAGGTAGGCGAATCGGATGGCCCTGGCATGCTCGTCTCGGATAACATCGTGTATCGGTTTGGTTAAGCGACGGAGTGCGTTCCGTGCATGCTCCAGGGACAAGGATGATGAAGAGCCGTTATAGGTACTATGTGACACTGCCACTGGGGTGGTATGAATTCGTAAAGGGGCTTGAAGACTGGAACAGTCCATTGAGACGTTGGAATGAGTGCTCTGTTCTGGGCGAGTGGCGATAGTGCAAGCTCTGATTTGACCGTCCGTGTCCGCAATATCCAGCCAGATCGGGTATGTGCATGTCCTGAGGTGGTCAACAGTGCTGTATGCAGTCCACTTTGCACCATTCTGATCGCACCACATAGGGCAGTCTTTCAAGTCGTCTGGAAAGGTACGAAAAGAAGCCATGGGCAGGGCTTGTGCTCTTAAAGGTCCCCCGAGAAGGACATAAATGACAGAAAAGAGGAAGGTCGAGTATGATGTCCACATTGTAGAATAAGGATGCAATAGAGACATAAAGATTAGAGTGTAATCAACGAATCTACGAGAAAGCCATGAGCTTATATGCGGATCCAAATCCGTTCATCCAGATGAGAGCTTTTCGTAGCTGTCACACGCATGTTCCAAAAATCCCAATGGTATGATTCGTCGTCAAATCGGCTTCGCGTTGGCACCATCCCATCTCCCAATTTCTGGGTGACAGTTTACATCCTTCAGCTTTGCATTAGACCCCTCTAAACAGAGGAAATAGAAGAGGTGCTCTGAGAACACGGTTGCAAAGGACGAAGACCAAGTAGGAAACTTGGCGCGCTTCGTTGGGGGCTCGAGAATCCTTGCGTCGAGCGGGTCCAATGAAGGCCCTTGGTTGCAGGTCCGCGCCACGACCCAGCATCGGACGCGGCTGGCTCCTACGCCTCCAGGCGGCTACAACCAACAGCACCCTCGCTTGGGGGCGATGATTACTTTCGCAATGTCGAGTGTTGGCATTGGTTCTCGTTGGAAACAATTTCTTGCACACGTTTTTAGGAAGAATGATAAACTTTTTATCTACCTCAAAATCAATCGTCTCGTGCAAGGCGACTTATAAGGGTCACTATTACATAGAACAGGAATTAAGCTATATTACTCGTATTCTTAAAGACCTTAAGTCCAAGAGCGTACGTGACTTTTCAAGAGTCTGAATCCTGCACAGCACCATGCACCAACATACGGAGAAACTGCAAGGAGATCCTTTGTCCCGACTGGCAACCAACACAGAGTAACAATCCATCTCACAGTATAGCTTGAAGTTGTCCTTGATTGTCTAAAGTGGCAATAAGCCCGATGCAGCGACCGTCTATTAGAACGCAAATAGTACAATCGCCCCCAAATCCGCCTTGGTGAAGGAGGATCACTTGCATAGCCTGAAACAGGTTTGCAGGTAAAGGAGAGGCTTACGAGAGTGCATTTCAACCAGTTTGCCTCAGAAACACAACTCGCCCAGTAACATGAGTTCCCAAATATTCCATAGCCGAGGAGAGCTCTGTCCTGAGGCTCACTACTGTGGGCGAGCCCGAGACTCAGAGCTACAGACCCCTTGAAAGATGCCAGAAGATAAATACTAGTAAGACTCCTCGCAGCTTCCTGTCTCTGGCATACCTAAATTATTCCTCATTCTTGTGGGCAACTTAGTGCGGACTCTTATTGAGACTTTTCTATCCGTCTGTCTACCTAGTTTTCCTTACACTACGCTCAATATGCGAATTTTGTGGTCCATTCCTTTGCTTCACCTTCCGAATATTGTCTTCGGACAAGGCAAAAGCAAGGAGGGAGACAGCATGAAGACGTACTGTGGCCCTGAGTTTAAGAAGAGAGATTGTGCTAAGCCGCTCGACTTGTATGACGACCCGTTCGACGAAGACTACATTGGAGCCGAGGAACAATCTGGAGCTGAACTTGAGGAAAGATCATTCATGGGTCAGAACCTGACGAGCTTTATGCAGGAAGATGAGCTGAATGACCCCTATCTGACCAATCTCCTTGGTCGCGACATCTTGGTTGACCTCGCGTCTGGTGGGGACCATGATCTCCTCGTGGAACGCATGGTAACGAGGTCGAAATCGAGCAATAACATTCTTGAGCAACTGGAGGCTTGGTATGAGCTATTCCATCGCCTGGAAAAGCGAGCAGGACCGCAAAAAAGGTGGCTCACAAAGCTTGAAGTGGAGGAGAGGAGAAAAAACCACAAGAAGAACAAGATGCCATCTGATTACTACCGTTTTTGTGAGGGGAACGGGGATCTAATCTACAAAACACCACCGTTTGGAAAAGGTCCGACGCTGCTTGATAGCGCTGACTGGAGTAGTTGCGACAATTACGAGATTAAAAAGGGCACTGCGAGTGACAAAGACCCGAAAAGAAAGCGGAAAGATTATGACGGATACGTAGCAGAGCACGTCCTCGAAAGGCAGATGCTCCAGCAATTTGCGAAAGCCAAGCTTGAGGACACGGAAATCCCGGAAGACGAAGAGGACGACAACAGTGATCGGACACAGTACTGCGAATACTTGAGCAAATACTGGGAAAATCAGAATGGAAAGGATCAGGTCCTCGTCACTGATCCAATAAAGAAGAAAGAGATCCCACCTCTGTATCTTGTGGGCCAGGCTTGGCCACAAACACGACCCAAGTAAGTTTTGAACTTTCCCCCAAAGTCATCTAGCATTAGCAAGGCAATCATGCTAATGATCTCACTAGTAAAAATGAGATGTTTATATTGGATAGCGAAATCAATGGGGCGAAGGCTCGTGTAAGTCATTCTGGAACTCTAATTGCTTAACTTCAGGTGTAGAGGCTAATTGCCATGCCTTTAAGCAGGTATTCGAGTCAGGCGTTAGTATCAACGGCAAAGAAAAATTCACTCTGGTTGAGTCAGGCGGTGTCAGCACAGTCGAAGACGCGCACGCTCTATTCAAGATATCTGTTCTCATAGCCAAGTACATGGCACATGAAGATGTGCAAAAAGTCTACAAGACCCAAGGGGATCGAGTTGCCCAGGCCTGGAAAGTCGCCGAAGACCTGGTCGAACAGTACTGGGCCAAAGGTCCAGAGCCGTACGAAGTATTGGGACTGGACACGATGTGGAAGACCTGGCTTCGGGAGTATACGAATACTGCAAGGGATAAACTGTGGGCTGACCTGAAGAAATGGGACGGGCTGTTTAAGGACGAGATAACAAAGCTTGATGCGGCGCTCAAGAAGCTGCGGAAAGAGAGTAAGGATAATAGTAAAGAGCTGCCTCCAGACCAGAAGAAGCTTCACAAGGAGATTCAGTCAGCCAGGGCCGAATTCCAGCGACTAGAAAAGGCTGGGAAGGACACACTATTTGGGAACCCATGGGACTGAAACAAATGTAGAGATCGTACATAATTCATTTCATCAGCATATCGCAAAGTTCCAGAGAGCTCCTAAATGTAATGTGTAGTTGAATGATTTTCTTAACGGGGACGAATCTGTTTTTTGGGTCTACTTCCAGAGCTCCAGCTAACTTTAGACCATGTCAAAGCACATCTTCTACGTAGCGATCAGCTAGTCCATCACAATCCGTCTTAAGTGTTTTCGGTAGGCAGTTTTTCAGAAACTTGCCAAGTCAGTAACATGAGCGACTACTGTTTGCATCAAACTCTTCTGCCAGTATTTGAAGACATGACACAACGTCCCAACCTTCTCTTTTAGGATAGCTGTTAAACCAACTTCTATTATTAGCATATGTACCTCTCTAGCGCGCTAACTTGCATGGAGAGTAAATATAGCTTCCACAGTGCCAGCCCCACAAAATCCCCAACAGGTGGCGTCAAGTAAGGTGCATAAGCATTTCAAGTAACGTAGGGGAAGTGCATAGCGCGTCATCTCAAACTCAAAAAAAGTCTAGACTCAGGCGATAGGAAACATACAACATAAGCCCGCGCGATCTCATTCCTCTGCTTGGATGTCAGCCTTTTACGACTTGATTCACTGCCTTCTTCTCAGCAATAATGGAACGATTACCCCCGGAGCTTGTAGACATGATTCTCGCCCACATCCATCCCGCCAAACGTCGCCTCCATAATAACCGGCCTAAGCTTGCTGCCTTTGCTACTGTTTCGCGTTTCTGGCAGAGAGCTATTGAATCCAGGACAATGCGCTCTATCGCTCTGGTCGATCAGCACATGGAAGAATTCAGTAACATCTTCTCAGACAAGCAATTCCCTCACAGGCGTCAGTCGCTGCAGAACCTACATTTCACCACCAACTTTCCCACTTTGAGCCGCACTGTGGGTGAGCACAATACGAATAGCAACATTTTCGACCACGCCTTACGAAACTTATTTCATGAGCTTGCGTCATGGCCAGCGGGTACTCAAGCATACAAGGGTCTAAGAGTCGCATTAAGTTGGGTGGCCTTTTCCAGGGAGCATGAAAGCCGTGTCTGGTTATCAGACGGCTTATTCCTTGACGGCTGCTGCGATTTACCGACTGTAAAGTGTATCACTGCACTGACTGTCAATTGTTCATTATGGGTACCGACTCATCCGAGGGCGATTTTCAACATCATTTCCGCGATTCCATCTGTTTTACAGTTGCATCTCAAGCTTCAATCGCCAACACCTGAAGCAGTCAACCTCCGCATCGAGCATCGTCAAGCGTTAGCTACAGGGGTCCTCAATCTGAGAGACTACAATCGAGATTTGTCTATTTTAAACATCTCTCATGACGCACATACGATTTGGGATCACTCTTCTAAATGCCCAGATTTCACAGAGCAAGGAGTGGACCAACTCAGTAGGGCTATACGTTTGCTCGGCGAAAGCGGCTGTCTGGAAAGATTGAAGTTAGTCGACGTCAACTTAACCTCGGATCTCTTCGGACATGAAGTTTGGCCATCCATTCGGGATGTAAGCATTCGTGCCAAATTAGCAATGGCTAATGGCCAATGGCTGTATACCGGCGATAAGAATGTCAGTCTAAGGAGGAACGGAGCTGAGGACGGACAAGATCACGAGGGCAGTGTGAGCGACATGACTAATGGCTCTGATCACAACCTCATATCAACGTCTGAAATCGGTAGGCCCTGGCGAATTACACCAGATCCAACGATCTTCGAACCTTTCGTTGAAACCATGATCAACACGGTCACAACCAAGATGCCATGTCTTCAGCGTTTCCACTTCCATGTCCAAACATGGACCACTATTGACTGTAGGATTGTCATGCAGTTAGCTGTCGCTGGGTTAGACTGGATAGATGATGAGGACCGCCGCGCACCGTTAAAGGACAAGGAAGATAAGGCCTTTAATCGCTTCAAAGTCTGGGTGCACACCAGTGAACGCGAGTCGGGTCTACGCCCTGACAAATGGAACGTGCCCCAAACAGTACTTGAAATGGGCAGGCAGTGGGTAGGACCAAGCGGTGTAACAAGGGTTGCGATGGAATACTTTGAGAGACAGTAATCACTACCTAACTGTACCGTTGTTTTCTGCAGCATCATGCACACCTATTGAGATGCCATGAGAGATTTCAATGCCTGATTTCCATTCCGATTTCCCATTCCGATTTAGCGTCCTTTTGACCTGTCTGGAGAACTTGCAGTCTACTACGTAAATGATTTCCAAATAATGAATACTTCCCTGAAGTGATTCGGCCTTAATAATGTCCTTAACCTTCGTTTGCACCCGATGGTCGCCCTAACCCTTCGTGGCTTGACGGCTTATTGCCCCATTCAGAAATGAGAATCGGTGATCAATCCCCTGGCCTCTCTCTTCCCCTTAGACGAATGGAATTTGCCTAGAGATAACAAGTTGGAAGACAAGTCGATCAAAAATGCCAATCAGAAGTTAGTGTCATGAAGTTTTATCGCGATAGACCCACTAGTTCTAGCATAGTAGGCTTTTACATAGGTTAACCCTTCATAGTTAATGCAACTTTATAGCTTATAAAACAAGGAGAGAAAAAGTTGAAAAGTGACAACTTGGGCAGCTTATAATAGATAAAGATAAGTTAGGTATAGCAGTAAGGAGTTAGTGTATTGCAAGACTAACTCTTAACTTCTATTTAGATTTTCTTAGGCTTTATAAGTTATACTTTTCTAGCACCTAAAGTTCTTTTGTTATTTATATGTAGATAGCTATAAGGTAAGTTGTTACTTTTTTAGCTACTTTATTATAATTTTTTTATAGCTTACTATTTTATTAAGCCAGTATTTATTTATACTTGAAGCTATATTTATAGTTGCTATAAGGAAATAATAACATCTTTTATAGAACACTTAAGAAAAGTATTTGGGTGTAACAGAGTGACTGAGGGGGTTGTGACCTACTCTACAGCCATCCGCACATAAATGACGGGGGAACCTTAGGTGCTAGAAGGATATAACCCGCGGCGCCTGAGGAAACCTTGACAGCGGTCAAGAGTTAGTCTTGCAATACATCAACCCCTTACTGCTATACCTGACTTATCCTTATCCGTTACATTGTGTTAATTAGAGTTACAGTTATAGTATAGTTAGATGTTACGAACTAACATTGATGCAGGTCGCAGCAATGGGCCGATTAGGTTACAACGTAAGCACAAAGGACATAGGATGCACGATGACGGTCGCACGGTTATGTGATCCTAAGTGCTTAGTCTAATTAGTTGGATTAGTTCGCTTAGAACTAATTAAACTAATCTAACTAATTATTATTAAGTATAGGCAAAACATTAAAAAGAATAATAAGTATATAAAAGATAGTTATTACTACTAACATTAAAGACTTAGTTCTTTAGTATTTAATCTAAGTATTTACCTTAAGTACCTTTAACTATTTGTTACTTTTAGTAAATAAAACTAATATATTTTTATAACTATCTTTAATTAATTATTATACTATTTAAACAATTACTTTATAGTTATAATTAGAAGTTATTGCCTAACTTATTTATAATAGAAAGCTATAATACTTACTATAGTAAAATTAGTTATAACATTTTAAACACTTCTATTTTAGTAAGTTACCTTTTAATAACTAACAAATAGTAATAATAGTTAATAAAGCTTTATTTACTACTTCTATAAGTATTACCAACCTTACTATAGTTATTATATATATATAGTAAAAGATATAGCAAATAAAATAATAGCTTACTTAAATAATGGCTAAAAAAGCTCTAAGAATGCCTAAGTTCTTTAAGTCTAAACTATATAATAAAGTTAAAGAAAATATTAGATTATTTCTTACTTAAGCTAAAGCTTATCTTTAAGTTTATATAACTATTACTAAAGCTATAAAATAAATCTTATATGTTAGAAACCTTTTTATAAGCAAAGTATTTAAATAGTAGAAACTTACCTTAAGAAACTACCTAGACTATAAAACTAACGCTTAATATAATAAAGAAACTAACTATGTTTTCTAAAGTTATGCAAACTTTAAAAATAAACTTAGGAATGCATTTAGCAACTTTAATAAAGAATGCATAGTAACTTAGTACTTTAAGAATTTATAATAAACTAAATCTACTACTTTATATAATAAAGAGTTTTACTAATATGCTTCTAAACTAAACCTAAGCAACACTACACTTACAGAATACTTTTATAATAGCTTATATAGAAATATTAAAAAGAAACTTAGTAAATATAATAAACCTAACAACTTTAATAAATATACTAACTTTACTATTAAGATTAATAATTATAACTTTTAATATTACTAAAAAAAAGGATATAAAGGACTTTACTTAATGTATAAGTTTAATATAAGTAAAGGTTATAAACAATAATTTACTACATAAAGTAGCATAACTTATGCTAGACTAATAGAACTTAATACTGCTTAACGTATTAAAGAAAAGAGCAAATACTATAATTGTAGCAAGAAAAGCTACTATATAAATAAATGTTAAGCTTTTAAAAAGAATAATAGCTATAAGCTACTTTTTAAATAAAAGATTTAGAAGATTAAAACAATACAAAGTGTAATATAAGCAATTAAGAAACTAGATTAAGCTTTTAAAGGAAGTACATATATAAACAATACATTGCTTTTCTAACAGTAGGTAGCCTAGCAATAACCTACACTTATAGTAGAAGAGAGAACGTAGAGTATCTCTAAAAAAGACTTTAATTACTTATTCTTAAACAATATTAGCTTATATAAATATAAGGCTATTATTGAAAACTTCTTAATAGTACTAAGCTCTAAACAAAGTTGCCTACCTATCTTTAGCGTTATGATAACAATGTATAAGTAAGAATTGCAGCTAGTATAAAGTAGCTTAAACTAATATAATATATACGCTTACTTAAAGAAAAAAGATTACTATATAATCCTACTTTTAGCAAGAGGTTATAACAATATTACATAGATCTACTGTTTTACCTACGCTTACTAAGTATACTTCCTAGACAAATTAAAGAAAGGCATTTTTTTTTATACAACCTATAGAATAAAGGATTCTAGAACCTATTTTAAGACAATACTTTTATAGTTAAGAACAAACTACTGTAAGATTTACTAAAGAAAGCTATATAGAATAGTACTACCTTTATAGTCTTAGTAAGGCATACTACTACAATACTAATTTAAACACACTATTAAAAGCTTTTACTAGGCTTAAGAACGTACTACTACTACAACTTAAGCTAAAAGAATTTTAAGGCTTTAACAACTATAAAACTGCTAATAAGCAATACTACTATAGGTAGTGTTAAGATAAAAAACTATTTACCTAGGATACTTAGAGAATTGTTTAATACTAGATAGGATAACTCCTTTTATAAATTTTAAAAAACTAATACACTAGTTAAAGGTAGTAAGGTACTTAGCTAATACAATATATAATATACAAACTTTAGTAGCAATAACTATAATATACATAGAACCTAGCTTATAGTTCTTTCTTAGTTTAATAATGTAAAAAGAATAGGTTTATGCTATAATAAATAGTAAAGTATAAGGAAATTTTATTTTGCTAAATCTTATTAACTGCCTTTATTTACAATACATTAAGAAAAATAAGCTCTACTAACTTAAAACTGTTAATAAAAGTAATATAGTGTATAATAATAAGTATATAGATAAGAAAGTAGTGTAACTTCCTATCTTTTTTGCTAATTAACATAATAAACACATTACTTTAAATATTACAGAATCTTATATAATATTATATTAAAGATACTTTAGCTATAAGCAAGCAACCTAAGAGTTAACTAGAAAATAAGCTAATTCTAGTAAGTTATACTAAGAGAAAACTAGTTACTATAAAGCTAGTAAATTGCTGCTATATATAGATCTATACTAATATTAAAAGAAGAAAGCCTTAATAGATTAAGAGTAAGTATATAATAGATTTCTAAGGAATACTATTAATACTGTAACTTATTTAGTAGGAAACTAAAAATAGGATTGCTAAAGCATAGCTAATAGAAGTATAAGATTCTTTTGAAGCTTAGTATAGAACCTAAGTTTTATAAGGTTTACATACTTAGCCTAAACAAGTAATAAGCTTTAAAAGAATACTTTATAGAAAACTTAGCTAAAAGATATATATAACTATTAAGATTATTAGTAGAATATTCTATTTTATTTATTCTAAAGAAAAACAGTAAACTACGCTTATATATAGACTATTAATAGCTAAACAATATTACAATAAAAAATCAATACTTATTACTACTAATTAAGAAACTATAAGATAAACTAGCTATTACTTAATAGTTTACTACTATAGACCTAAAAGAAGCTTACAATCTTATTAAAATAAAGAAAGGAGAAGAATAGAAAACTACATTCTAAACTAAAAAAGAGCTCTTTAAATACTTAGTAATACTATCTAAACTTACTAATACACTAGCAATATTCTAAGAAATAATTAACTATATCTTAAGAAAATACCTTAATATATTTGTTGTTATTTACTTTAATAACATTCTTATATTCTTTAATACCCTAAAAAAGCATAAAAAATACATGCATAAAACCCTTTAAGTACTTTAAGAAAACAATATACTAGTAGAACTAGAGAAATGCAAGTTCTATAAATAGAAAGTTAAGTTTCTAAGCTATAAGATATGTTCTAGATAGGTTAGAATAGATTAAATTAAGTTAGCAACTATTTAAGACTAGCTATAGCTAAAGAACGTTAAAGAAGTATAGGCAATACTTAGATTTATAAAATACTACTAACAGTTTATATAAAGCTATAAAGAGATTGCAAGACTTTTAATAAACTTTATAAAGAGAGACTGTAAGTAAGAATAGAATAATAAACATAAAACAGCTTTTAGTAAGCTAAAAAAATAGATACTTAAAGAACTAATACTTATAATACTAAAACCTAAACTACTATTTAAAGTTAAAACTAATGCTTTAGACTACGCTTTAAGCAGTGTACTAAGATAAAGAGGCAAAGATAGAAAGCTGCACTTTATAGCTTTTTACTTAAAGAAACTCTATAGTTTAAAACTTAACTACCTTATATATAATAAAGAACTTATAGCAATTATTAAAGTATTCTAAGAATAGAAATACTATTTAAGTAAAGCAAGCTACTAGATTAAAGTCTATATAGATTATAAGAACTTAACAACCTTTATAACTATAAAGAATTTAAATAAAAAACAAATTTGTTAGTTAGAATTCTTAAGCAAATTTAACTTTAAGATTATTTATTGTAAAGAAAGTAAGAATAGTAGAGTAGATACGCTAAGTTATAAAGAGAATCTTAGGCTTAATAAACTAGTGTAACTGTTTGCTATCTTAAGAGAAAACGCAAATAAAAGTTTAGTTCTAAGCATATAGTAAGTAGACACTGTATAGTAGGTCTAACCTAATTTTAAGTGGATTAAGTAGTTACGCACTGCAAAAAACAACTTAATTAGAAAGGGTCACTCTAATTTTATTAAGAGGCAAATTAGTTATATATACTAAAAGAAACAGTACCTACCTAAGCAACTATAATAACAACTATTTTAGGATTTACATGTATACAAACTTTATAAACACTAAGGATTCTATAGAACAATAAAATAAATACAATAAACATATAAATTCCTAGAACTATATAAAAAAGTAATTAACTTTATTAAAAAATGTTAAGTATATAGAAAGGCAAAGGTAGAAAGACACTAACCCTACAAAGAACTGCAACTAGTAGCTATACTATAAAGGCTTTAGCAATTTATTGTATAGGATTTTATTGTTAAACTACTAACATTTAAAGAACTAATAACAAACACTATTTATAATAGTATTTTTGTAGTAGTTAACAACCTTACTAAATTAGTAGAATTTATTTTATATAAAGAATTAAGTATAGTAGAAGATCTAGTATATGCATTTATGCAATATATTGTTAGCAAATATAAATTACTAGAATAAACTATATTTAATAAAAATAAGTTATTTATATTGAACTTCTAGTAAAGCCTAACTAACTAATTAAGTATAAAATAGGAAATATCTATAGCATTCTACCTACAATCTAACAAAAGAATAGAACAACTTAACTAAACTCTTAAGCAGTACCTATAATGCTATATTAATAAAGAACAAAATAATTAGGTTACACTATTACTAACAGTATAATAGGCTTATAATAGCGCTATAAATTAAGATTTAAGTATGTTACTATATAAAGCAGCTATAAGCTATAAACCTATAAAATTACAGAAAAGAACGTTAATTTTAAACGCTTTAAATGCTAACAAATAGGCAAATTAAATAAAGAAGCTATATAAGCTTCTACACAAAGAACTCACGTTTCTATAACAATATATAATACATTATGCTAACAAAAAGAGATTAGAAGAACTAACTTTAAAAAAGAGAAATAAAGTATAACTTCTTTAATAAAACATTGAAACAAAATAACTAAATAAAAAACTTAACTAGAAAAAACTTAGACTATTTTAAATTAGTAAAAAAATATTACTAGTTAATTTCTAACTATTACTACTTTAAGGGATAAGAATATACCTAATATTTTATATCTTATTACTAAAGTTAGCGTACTTAGATGCAACGCTTAATAAGAAGATAGAAACTAAAAACTAAGAATATACTATTAAATAAATCCTAAACTATAGAGTTAAAAACTATAGAAAAGAATACTTTATTAAATAAGAAGGATATAGATATACTAATAACACCTAGAAGCTAGCTAAGAACTTAATAAACTGCTAGTAGCTACTGCAAGGTTTTTATTAAAAACAAAGGACTTATTACCTAAAGGCTAAAGAAAAGGCTTTATTTAGTTAGTAGAAACCGCTACCTTTAGAGCATTAGACTTGCTTAGTGCGTTTAAGGCTTTAAGCTTTTGCTGCAATATATAAGACTATGTCTTTATATAACAATTAATTTATAAAGATAGATTAACCTTCTCTTGCTAAGCCTTTGCTAGCGCTGCGTATATAGTAGCTATTGCAGTAGCAAGACGCCTAACTTTCTAGCGCTTACACTATGCCTTTTTATAAAGCCTAGACTTTTAGAATTTAAGTGTATTAAACTTTGCTATAAAGAAATTTCTATTATAATGCTTTATGCTTTTATATATATAAACAAATATTTTAAGTAACCTTTAAAAACAAAATATAAAGAGCTACTCTATTAGCAAGAAGTGTAACAACCTATATTAAATAACTAAATACTAATCCTTTTACTTCTAAAAATAACGTTAGTATAACGTTAGGTAAAGGAGTAAAAACAAGTAACTAGTATAGTAGCAATATATAAAAAGAAACCTTATAAGAAAGAAGAAATAGGCAAGGGTCTGCCTTATAAAGAAGGAAGATAATGTTACAAACTAACAATAATATAGGTTGCAGTAATAGGCTAATTAAGTTACAATATAAGCATAAAGGACACAAGATACATAATAATAGTTGCATAGTTACGTAATCCTAAGTGCTTAGTCTAATTAGTTAGATTAGTCTGCTTAGAACTAACTAAACTAATCTAACTAATTACTACTAAGCATAGGTAAAACATTAAAAGGAACAATAAGTATATAAGAGATAGTTATTACTACTAATATTAAGAACTTAGTTCTTTAGTGTTTAATCTAAGCATTTACCTTAAGTACCTTTAACTATTTATTACTTTTAATAAATAATACTAATATATCTTTATTACTATCTTTAATTAATTATTATACTATTTAGACAATCACTCTATAGTTACAATTAGAAGTCATCGCCTAACTTATCTACAACAGAAACCTATAACACTTACCACGGTAAGATCAGTTATAACATTAGAAAGTAATTTTATAAAACAGTTTATAAACTGTATAATATATAAATAGTATTTTAAAGGATATAAAGAAGTAAAAGTATTTAAATATACTTAATTAAGTAAAAGTAGTATAAAAAAGTATTTTTAAAGTATAAAGTACCTTTATTTTAATTATAGTAATAATATAATTAAGTATAGTAAATATGTTGAAAAATGCATATAAATTATAAATAAATAAATAAAACTATAAAATAAATAACTTTCAACTTTTAACTAAGTAAAAAACATATGCTAAGCAGCTTTAGAACCAATAAGTAACTATTAATTTAGCTTATAGTAGCAACGTCAATAGAGCTTTGCGAGAATTTGGCGAGCTGAGTCCGGACCTTATTAGTAAGCTAGTCGCCAATAGTACCTGTGGGGACAGAAATTGCAAAGGATACAACATCCCACTTATTAATGAGATCTCCTTAAGCGATTGACCACCCACTGGAGGAAATTCGTTCTCGCACTTCGTTTTAGTTAGTAGATTCAGCCATCTTTGTCTCTTTTTGAAAGTTAACTTAAAAGGTAAGAGGATTGAGTGTGGCAGATCAGGACGTGACCTTCTTATGTCAACAATTCCTGTGGTAAGCCTCTGTGCTGGAATGTATTAGGTCCACTTAGCCAAAACCACCGAAGCGCTACCATTAGATACTAGAAGCAGGGCAACATATTGCTCTTCGGACGCGATTGACAGTGTAGACTTGCTGGATCCTCTGTGGATCTTGTCTCAAAATCTTCTAATGAGAAAGTGAAGAGCAATGCCTCACCTCAACCCCAGTTGTGACAGTGGCGTTCATCTTGCCAAGATAGAAGGGTCTTGAACCAAGCTTTCGCAGTCCGTGGATAGAAGCGCTTGTTAAGTCTTGAAAGTGTCACGAGCAGATGTCGGATCGGCAGGTGGACAGGACACAATACAGAGAACGGATTCAATTGCTACAAATAGGCACTGTAGGTCAGACTCTATCCACAAAACGTAGCTGTAGCTCTTCAAGCTACGACCAAGATGCGGGCAGGAGTTCTCCTGAAGTACAGACATGTGCACAGAGCCTCTCCAGGGGTGCGGGGTAGTTGTCGGATGGTTGTCAGGACTTAGTGACCTATAGCAAGTAGCGGTCTTGAGCTGTAACAGCAAGGGCCGTAAGTAACAGAGGAACCGTGAAAATCTCAGGCGCAGCATAAAACAGTATCTTTCAAGATAGCTCCTTTTTGGAAACCATTCTATCAAGTAATCAGCTCCACATAGCAGGCACCCTAAGCGTGCTCAAGACCGTGAACGCGTGAACGGGGTCTTTACCAGGTATCACTAGTATCACTAGCAGCCTAGGTCTAGCCCCGCCTTCATCTCACCTGCATGGACTCCGACTTCACATCCGAATCGGCTCAGTTGACGCAATATGTACGTACATAAATACTAGATGTTTCCCCCAGAATAGTACTACTTCTCTCACATCAATCACAACTTCGGAACCAATTCTCAATCTACAGACCCTAACAGTTCGACAGCTGCAAACAATGGCCCCTCAGCAGACATTCGGTGTCTATCCTGGCCTGGGCTTGCCTATCGAGTATGACAACATTGATCAATCTAATTATGGAGGCCGTGGCGTCTACTACCCCATTGGAGCTCGTGGTGATGGATTTGGCAGCGAGGTCAAGTTTGACATCTTGCCTGTCCGCGAGGTGGCCATGATGCTTGTCATGGATCGCCTCACTGACAAGCCGGACTGGCATAAGAAGATCTTTGCTGAGGAGATCACTGCAAAATGGCGTACAGAGGCTCTTGCATGGCCTGAAGACGATCTCTGGAATCGTGCCACGCGTGGTAAAGGGGGTAGGTGGAGGCAGCGTGTCGGAGATGAGCCGGAGGAGAAGAGCAATATTGAGAATATTCTCGATGACGAATGCTTCGACTTTGTAAGTAATATATTTAGCGATGTCTTTAGAAAATTACATAATTAACAAGGCTCGTGGCGATAGATTCTGGGCGAGCTTCGCAAAAAGGCGGAATACTTTGAGAAGACAGGGTTGGTACCTACACTGGACGTTGGACCGGCTGTTGTCAAGTCGGACACTCTTGTGCCTCAAGATCTCCACGAGGACATTCGCAAGGCATTCGATACCCTGCGAGAAGACCAGTCAGGCATTCCGGACTTCCAACCGGGGACAAATGAAAAGGTTCGCAACCTGGTCCATCCATCCATGTATCCTCTCGTCTACGAGGTCAGCAAAGTCATCAAGGACGAAAGGGTCGGCGTCGAGGATGCCATCAGCAAGTGGTCCGGCAAAGGTGAGGTCATCACCGCCAAGGCCAAAGAAGACACGAGGAGCGGGGACTGGATGACTAGTAACCGGCCAGCTCAAAATACCTGGTCTCAGAAGTTCCAGTGGCTGCCTTCTAACGTCCAGCTCAACGACGATGGTAGCGTCAAGTTTACAAGTTACATCAACGGGCTTCACCCAGAGAAGTACCCGAAGATCTATCGCACACTGGAAAAGCTTGTAGAAAAGGCGATCCCTGCTTGGGATCAGTGCATATGTGAGATTGAGAGTTATGACTTTCAGGCTAAAGGCCGGAGTGAGAGTCGGATTGATCTGGGAGAGTATGAGTACGGCGAACTATTCTTCTCTGCATCTCTTTCGACTTTGAAGGGTGTCTAAGCTCGTCTTGATTGCAGAAATGCTAACTTAATGCCACAGCGACGACGCGGAAGACAACTGGTCGCCGAACGAGCCACCATCGGCAGAATATATCGCTGCCTTTGACAAGAGTCAAATCGATAACTACGAAGAATACCAGGAAGAAGGCTACGAGGAGGAGATAGCCGAAGAAGTCTGGAAACTCATCCGCAAGCCTGTGCAACCAGGCTTGAAATCCAACGATTTTGACAACATTAATTACACCCCGGACCCCAGCACCACCCTTTTGGCCAAATACCGCGAGGCTGGGCTTCAAGTCATTGTGAAAATGGCATCCATTGAGCTTTGCCCTGAAAGCGAAGGTAAGCTCAACTCTGCGGAGTTCCCACTCGGCTCATGGCACGTCGAGGGTCAGATGAATGAGCGCATTGTCGGCACTGCGCTTTTTTACAGCGACTGCGACAATATCACCGAGTCCAGCCTTGAGTTCCGTGCGCAGACTCAGGGGACCTACCTCAATGATGACATGAACGTCGGCCAGGACAGTTATCATTGGATGGAGAGCATATTTGGGACGGGATTGGGGGGGGGTGGCGAGTCACCTGGCATTCAGAATTGGGGGGATGTGGTGACGAAGGAGGGAAGGCTGCTTGCTTTTCCGAATATGTTGTGAGTAGTTTCCATCACAGAACAAGGTAACACGCTGTGAAAGGGGTTGAGAAAAGCTGACAGATTTTTTAGCCAACATCGTGTTCGCCCGTTCAAGTTGAAAGATTCGAGCAAGCCTGGGTATAGGAGGTTTATTGCGCTGTGGCTAGTAGACCCATCAACACGGATTATATCAACCGCAAACGTCCCTCCCCAACGTCAAGACTGGTGGGTGGAGAACATTGTCGGACAGGCAAAAAATTCTAGCGAGTCTCTCTCCCTCAACGCTCAGCAGCCATCGTCATCTTCGCATGAGAACGATGCGCCGGACGCAGCAAACACCAGCTCAAATCTACAATCCGCCCAAGCTCTTGAAGCCAAGGCGCCCGTTCTGGCAAAGAGCTTGAGCGAAAAGCTCCCCGCCGAGCTGGTGGTTGATGTTAGTGAGAGGCTAGCGCATACAAAGTCCTTCCTCATGACAGAGGAGGAAGCGAAGGGGTATAGGTTGGAGTTAATGAATGTGAGGTCTAAAGCGGAGGCAGAGATTGAGAGCACTTGGCAGGTTAACACCTATAGCTTTTGTGAGCATTAGGGTTCTTTGAGAAGGAAGACTTAGAGTTATTTGAGATCTCACTCTAATGGCTTGTACGCAGATAATATACAATTCATTTTTTTGCTTAGAAGCAGTAGATCTAGAACTCGTACAACTATCATTCATACGCGGGTCGACGCTACTACAGTCGAATTAAAACTGCACCAAAAAAAAAGCTTGGCATATCCAACTAAGGGTTGCGTTAGATTAGAATTCAAGGGTAGGGTTAAATTAGAATACAGCGATTTAATTAAGCTAATTAACCCTAAGTAACTAAAAGTATATCCTAAGCGCTAATTACATTTATTTAACCTAGAAAGAAGCAAAGCAAGAAAGCAAAGGAAAAAGACAGAGTAGAGTTTATAAGTACATATATAGATAGTTCAATTAACTATTAACACTATAGAACTATTTATTTATATTATAAAATATCTATTTATAATATGTAAGTAGTGTTAGCATACATATATTTCTTTTAAAATTAAGATATATTTATAATACTATTATAGCATAGTAATAACTCTAGTATAGCAACAATAAATATATAATAGTATACAATAAATCCTAAGTTTAGTATAAACGTAAGATAAGTTGCAAATATTTGCAGTATTAGTATCTAACACTAGTCTAATCCTATATATTGCGCTGCTAGTGCCTAGGTTTTAATGTAACTAATGTTATTATATTATATATATAAAGAATTGTATTAAGGCTTATTGCTATAAAGAACACTAATAGATTAATCTACAAAAATAAGGGCAGCATCTAAAGCTATAAAGCGATTGCAACCTAGCGCTATAAAAAGCTAACGTATAATGCTAGCGATTTTTCCCTTAGCAAGCCAGTAGTTAATAGTTTAAGGTTAGCAGTAATTAACCTATATAAGCTTGTAAAGGAAGCTTTAAAGACGATACTTAAGCTTAGTTGCGATTATTATTAAAGGTTTATAAAGAGGCTAAACAAGAGTTTGCTAAGATAGTAAGAAAAGAGATTAAAGAAGCTAACAATTGCAAAAAGCTAAACAAGTAGTTAAAATAAATAGAATAGGCATTTTATTTAAAAGAGTTAAATCTAGCTTAGTTACACGCAACTATAGACCTAATTAGCAAAGATAAGCTACGTTTATAGTTAAAGTGCAACATTACTAAGTATGTTATAGATTAAGCCTATGCTATTATTAACGCAAAGGTTATAAGTTTACTTATGCTATTTAAGGTTTAGTATAGTAACATAGTATGTAAGCTACACTAACTAATTATAAACTAAATAAAAGACAAAATATAGAAGCAATATAAAGGGTTAGGGTTCGGGTTAGGCATTCATGCTATCCTAAGCTATCTTGCTAAGGGCTTATTGTACAAAACCTTAAGAATCAG
>JAXOUE010000071.1:0-121258 GCA_036250105.1 Parasarocladium wereldwijsianum | reverse complement strand
CCAATCCAACCAACTTTTTTTTGCCAACCCCCCCCCCCCCCCCCCCCTCTCACCACGTTCCCTCACCAGCCAGCTGACAACATTATCCAGGGCCTCAGCGTCGTGCTCAACGCCACCTGGCAAAGCGGCGCCCCCGCCATCGTGATGCCAAAGTGGGACATTGAAAAGGCCTGCAAGATCATCGAGAAGTTCCGCGTCACCTTCATCTACTGCCCCCCGCCCGTCATCCTCGCTCTCAGCAAGCACCCTGTCGTCGACAACTACGATCTCTGCTCCGTCAAGTTTATCAACTCGGGCGCCGCGCCGCTGAGCCAGTCCCTTGTGGAGGGAACCTTTGCGCGCCTCAAGATCCCCGTCAAGCAGGGGTACGGTCTGAGCGAGACGAGCCCGACGACGCACACGCAGTTTTCTCAGGAGTTTTGGATGTTCCAGGGCAGTATCGGAAAGATGTGTGCGAACATGCAGGCGAAGATTGTGGATGAGGCTGGAGAGGAGGTGCCGGAAGGCGAGGTAAGAAGTCGAAATCTTCCTTCAATAATGAAGCATGTGTATTATCGTTCAAAAGCTGACGAGTGTAGTCGGGTGAACTCCTCCTCAAAGGCCCCAACGTCTTCGGCGGCTACTGGAACCGTCCGGACCTCCAGAAAGACACCTTTGACTCCGACGGCTGGTTCAAGACTGGTGACGTTGTCCGCGTCGACAAGCACGGCAACTTCTACATCACCGACCGCATCAAGGAGCTCATCAAGTACAAGGGCTTCCAGGTCGCCCCCGCGGAGCTCGAGCACCATCTGGTTGGCCGCAGCGACGTGGCGGACGCGTGCGTCATCGGCGTGTGGGACAAGGAGCAGGAAACCGAGGTGCCGAGGGCGTACGTGCAGGTGAGCCCCGGTGTTGAGGAGAGCGAGGCGCTGGCCAAGGAGATTGAAGACTGGGTGGCTGGGGAGGTGGCACCGCAGAAGAGGCTGAGGGGCGGGGTGAGGTTTGTCAAGGAGGTGCCCAAATCGCCGTCGGGCAAGATCATGAGGAGGTTCTTGAGGGATCAGGTTAGAAAGGAGGAGCAGGAGAGTGAGAAGGTGAAGGCGAAGCTGTGATCGGAATAGTGCTAGAGCGATATCTCATATGAATATGCTTAGATTCTCTTATTGCTGGCCTTCTGACTGTTATCATACTTTCTGTTCCTTGGTGCGGTACTTCTTAGACGACCATATCTCCCCAGCGGGACATTTATGATGCCTCACGGGGATCAGAAGACCACATGATCGGCACAATGACCGCACCAGGCGCAGTCTTTATCGCAGAGGATCCAGTCCAGCTCCTCCTGTTGAAACGCGTTAGTGTCCGAATACTCAAATGACCTAGATGGTGCAATTACCAAGTCGGCCCCATAACCCGTATTGCTTGACGCTCCGCGTTTCTTCTTCATCTTTTTGCCCTGTCCAGCAAGATCCTGAGCACCCTCCCTCACAAACCGAATCGGTGCATAGCGAGGAGAAAATGGGGCCGGATTGCACATTGGCGACTCCTTCAAATGAAAACAGTCAGCGAGAGTGAAGATGCTAGAAGAGAAGTGAATCTGGCAATTACATGAGCAGATGCGATGCTGGTCGTCTTTGGGTCGTATGAATCAGTCGCGTCGAGGCTATTGGCATGTCGAGGTGAATCGCGTCTATGTTGGGCGAGAGCACTCTCACTCTTGGCCTTCTTTCCGCACTCGCAGATTACTTTAGTCATGTTGCGGCGGCAAAAGCGGCTGCATGGGTAGAGGAGAAATTCGCGCCGTGTGATGAAGTTGTGATTGCTTTTTGAAGCAATACAATCTTGTCCTTCACCTGGCATTTGACGCAATGAGCTGGATGTTGTTGGGAAGCATGAGAGTATGAGTGGCATCAGATTGTACGGAATCAAGGTCTTTATGAACCAGGTAGAGCAATTGCACTGCCTCTGGTGCTGCGAGAGGCAACATGAATGCATGTTGGCCTCCTTATGGCCTCCTTTCTGGCCTCCTTTCTGGCCTCCTGCATCTGACGAATAAACCCGTTCAGGTTTGTCCACTTTGAGGCAAAACTTATGAAAACCCCCCAATAGTAAAAATTGACTGTTGGTTACAACAGCCGAAAGCTGCAGTTGATTGGTTGGTTCATCAAGCTTGATACAAAATCCACGTCGAGTGTGGCCAACCACTCAAGCACGACTCCCACTGCTGGTGTTGCTCATTGATCGAACCCGGACAATCGGGTAGGAAGAAGGAAGGTATCTCGGCTTGAAATGTTTTGATGGTACGGAGGGCGTTTGGTTGTCCCTTTTGGAGGCCCAAACCGCAGTATGTAAGAGCAGATTGATTGCATTTCAGACGCGGCGAATGCCGCAGATTAAAGTCCATGATATCTTTACGGTCAATCCCTGCGGTAACCCCTCTGATAAAGTTGCAGAAAGCCTCGATATATGCGAGAAGGGTATCCGTTCCGACTTGACTCCAAGGATTTGTCTCGAGATCAAGTGAGCAAAAGCATGATCGAGCAATGATACGAGCTCTATCGCCGCTTTATACTAGGGGCGCAATACTCTAGAGTCTGTGCGGTCCGTTGATTGACGCAGAAGGGTGCAGTTCTACTCAGCTTAGGACTGGATAAATTGTTTACTTGCCATCTCATTGAAAGCCCCGGTCTTCTGTCGCGTTGGCGCCTGCCCACGTCTTGGGCCCAACAATACCGACTAAGATGATCGGATTTGAAAACGAAGTTTAAAATGAGACATACGGATACCAAATGAGATATTCAATTGACGCTACTACGATCCCATCTTCGGTTCGTGGCTACACTAGCTTGACCGCGGAGCGCCACCTGAATCTACTGCTGCAGGATCGATTTCTGTAGCCAGTCATTCAAAATGGGCATCTTAGTATCACCGAAAATAGATTCTGCATTGAAAAGAGGATCAGTTTTCATGACGCGACGATTACGAAGCTTTCTTACAGCATGCATGGATCACGCGGTACCCCTGATCCCAATCCCTGAGACTGCCGCGGTATTGTTCCCTTTCAGCTGTACATCTGACGCCCAAGGCACCCTGAGGCCCCCTCACTGCCTGCCGTGTCATCAAAAATCCCTAGTGAAATAATAATAGAGATTCGATAGCATGGGGCTCGACGAGACCAAAGGCCTCACAAGCAGGACCTCCTCTACAGGTACTTTGACGTGATGGTTCAGCGCCCCAAACACTCTAGATATCTGAGCAAACCATACTGCACATTGCGGCCATCATGAACAAGAAACGATATCGCGCTTGCGAAGCGTGCCACAATCTCAAGATCAAATGCCAGCCTTCCTCGACTGGCGAAGGACCGTGCGAAAGATGCGCCCGTCTGGGTCTCGATTGCGCCCCCGCCGCGCGACGCTGGCAGAGAGACCGGATCGCCGAACTGGAGGCCCAAATCAAAGACCTTCGTGACAGACTCGATGCAGCATCTAGCGTGCCGGCAGCGACTTTGGTAATACCGGGAGTCGGAGACTCGGCGTCCAAATCCGGGTCAAGCAAGGCAACGTCGGGTTTCTCGTCGCTGGATGAGGAGGGCAGGGAATCGGTCTTCTCGATGACCACGGCGACTCTACCGCCTCTAAGCGAGGAGCTCGGGATGCTTGATGCGTTGCTTGACCAGGAGGGGCAGTTGAGGTGTTTGGATGAGTACGCATCCGCCGCCGGTCAGTTTTGGCCGATGGTCAACTGCGGAGGAGGGACGCTTCACGCATGGTTGCAGACGCTGAAGAACGAGATGCCATTGACGCTTGTCAGCATCGTCGCGTTCACGATATCTTGCGAGGATGCCAAGCTGGAGCCGCAAAGCCAGGAGGGTCTGCGAACAAGGGTTCTGGAAGTGCTGGGACAAGCTTCGGTAGGGCTGAAGAACCCTTCCCTCGATCTAATCCAGTCGTCTCTGCTCGCTTGTCTCTGGGTTCGACCCTCTCTGGCAGGCTTGCACGGCAATAGCAACCAGATCGTCTCGCTGGCGCGCAGCCTTTGCGTTGAGCTGGGCTTCGGGGCCCCCACATTGCAAACTTGCCCTCAGCTTTGGTTCTTTCGGCATCTCGGACCTTTGACTCTCAGCATGCAACACGCCTGGATGGCTTCATGGACGATTTCCACCCTGAGTGCCATTGACCTCAGACGTCCACACTCGTTTGGATGGGACACTTCACATTTCAATGCTCTAGGCGCTCTCGAGGCTGATGGCTCGACGCCTCTATTCATTGAGATCCTGCACACTATCAGAGTGCACGCCAGAGTCGCCCATGCCCTTCAGCTCTGTGATGTTCACACTTATCACGATATTAATTCACCTACCGCCATCAGCATCCGGAACGAAGTCTGTCTCGCTGTGCAGGAGCTCCTCGCTCGGCCTCTCGCCCAGGACCCGCAGCTTCAGTTCTGGCGAGCAGTTGCCATCATTCGTGTTTATGAGCCAGTTCTTCACACTAGGACAAACAAAACGCTCTTCAGATCTCCTTCTATCGCAGACAATATCGGTGTTCATGATTTTGCGCATCCACAGGTTGTCACGCCCACAGCTGAGAGAGCACTCTGGGCTCTGGCCGAAGCGTGCCACCACGCGATCCAGATCATTGCTAATATGGATCCCGATTTTATTCTGAGCATGCCATCCGGCTGCTTCGCGCCGACAATTAGCTACTGTTTTTCTGTGCTCGTCAAGTTATTTGTCGCGGTCTCCGCGCCGGGCAACACGTACGGCAGTGTCATGCCGCGGGAAAATATTCACTTGAAGGTAGCTACGCGAAGCCTGATTACGGTAAAGAATTCATTGATGAAGCTCGATCCGAAGATGTGGAATTGGAACACGAGGATCATCGGGTCTGTAGAGTGGCTGGAGACGTGGATTGATGACTATGAGAGGATCCTACACCAGTATGAAGTCAACCTTGAACGGGAGGCCGCCGACAAGGCGATCGGTAGTTTACATCCAATGGGGTTCTTTTAATGCTAAGCTATTGACAACTGCCGATCGAGTTTAAGCAAGCACTTGTGCGAGTGAGGCTATTTGCGCTATTCTGGAAACGCTGCAAATTGGGTGCGCTACACAGTCTGCACAGCCCTGTGGACCATAATATCATGATGCGCGGCATTTTCGACATTTCCGACAGGAGGGTTTCGCCTCGGTGCATGGACATGATGCAGCTCTGTCAAGAGATGGTGTGATTATGTGCGCGCGTGGGGGTCGGGCAATATTGACCGATGAACATACCAGGGGTCACTCGGCAAAAACTCGCCATGTGCTTGCATTGGCCAATTGAAGCCAAATTGGAATCGTACCACGAGTAGATCATATTGTCCAAAGTGCCATAACCTTCTCGATTGAAACCGTACGCCTTGCGTTGACGACGCAATCGATGATGCCTTCTATATACGAGCCAAGCTTCGCATCAAGATGTAGCATGGCTCATGGGAGTGGAAAGGAACCAGAACAATCACAAGGCATCTCAACAGACTCTGGGAATTGGATATAAGTTCTCTGGTCACGCACATTCTGCACCATCATCTCACCATCACAAACACTCACATCCACACCATCAATCCACTGACTAACCACACAAGCCTCTCGAGTCACCAAAGAAACAATGAAGCTTTTTACTCTCGCCTCACTTACTGCGCTTGCCGCTGCGCAAGGGCAGCATGACTCTGCTCCTCGACCTGCCGGCCTCTCCGAACTCGAGACGACTCTCGCCTCCCAAGAGGACCTTTCCACCCTCGCCAAGCTTCTCTCACTTGTGCCTGATATCCTTCAGAACCTCGCTAACGCCAAGAATATTACCATATTCGCGCCTACCAACGAAGCATTTGCTTCTGTGCCCCGTGATGTCCCTGAAGGCGAGGCCATCGAGTACCAAAACGATACCATTGCTATTGGCGCTCTCCTGTCGAACCACGTGTTTCCGGGATATTACCCTGCCGAGGTCGTTTCGGATGTTCCCGTATTCATCCAGAGCTTGTTGGATTCCAGCTTTGTCAACTACCGTCAGCCGTTTGGCAATTTTACCGGAGGGCAGTATAACGAAGTGGTCAAGGATGGAGACGACGTTGTGGTCATCTCTGGCGAGCAAACTCTTTCCTACGTGACCGAAGCGGTACGATCTGACCAAAACATGGGGAGTAAAGAAACACAACACTTATACATAACAGGACATCAAGATTGGCGACAGCGTGATCATCCACAAAGTTGACATCCCCCTCAGCTTCGGTCCGCCCCTGCAGCTCTTCACCCGCCGCGACGGTCTCCTCAACTTCAACGCCGCCGTCAACGCCGCCGAGCTGCCCTACAACTTCGGCAACCTTGAGAGCGACAGCACTGACTTAATGAATATTTCCGACTTTACCGTTTTCATCCCCAATGACCCAGCGTTTGAGAACATCGGGTCTGTGCTGGAGGGCGCGGATCTGAAGACTCTCCAGGAGGTGCTCAAGTACCACATTCTTGATGACGTGGTTTTCTCGACCGATCTGACAAACACGACTGCGCCGAGCCTCCAGGGCGCGGACCTGACATTTACGGTGGCAGAGGACGGAAGCGCGTGGGTCAATGGTGCCAAGATCCTGCTGCCGAACGTGCTTCTGTTCAATGGCGTGGCCCACGTGATTGACAAGTGAGTTGACCCGATCAAGATGCAATTTGCGAAGGTAACTGACCGAGTATAGCGTTCTGAACCCGACCGAGAAGTTTGACCGCAAGGACCTGAAGCCGGCCGCCGACGCCGATCAGCGTCTTGCTTTTGCCGATGCTTCGTCCGTTTCCAAGCTGCCTTTCTCCAGCATCAGCTATGCCGATGATCAGGCTACGTACACCACTCCAGAGCTTCTCAAGACGATGGTTGCTGTGAAGACGGCGAGCGCAGCAGCGACAGCTACTACTTCTGATTCGGACTCGGACTCGGGGCCGCAAAACACAGACTCTGCGTCTACTGGCGAGGAAGCAGAGGTGCCGACTGATGCTGGATCGAAGGTCGTCGCTGGAGGTGCGGCTCTTGTGGCTCTGGTCGTGACACTTTTGATGATTTAATCCTCAGACATGAGCAGGAGCAGAAACAGAAGCGGAAGTAGAAGTAGAAGTAGAAGTCGGAGAGGAGGAGAAGAGTGCGAGTAATAGTCCGATGTGTGCCATTTGTACTTGCACTTCATTGAGTTTATAGAATAGAATACCATGCTTTATAAGTATGGCTTGTAGCCGTCTCGTGCTCTTCCAAGACCCTCCGCAGTTTGCGATACCCAAGACCCGTCAGGCTTAAATTTCAGGACACCTGCTCTCTTCTAGGTTTGTTCGTACTGCCATGCTCATCATTACATACAAGGACGCATTGCATTGTGAGCATTCTACTTGATCATCCTTACTGCATTACATGTTGGTTAGCTCCCGCTTGTTATAAGTGACAGATTGCGCAATATCTGGCTACTTTCGCAGTTAAACACAATACCCTATCACGCCAAAGCGACGGCCGCACTCAGCGCCATGACTGAAGCCAAATACAAACTCGTTGAACGCGAAGCAGCAGCGGACTCGTCGTCTTTCGCATCATCCTTCTCGCTGTCTTTTTGGTTTCTGTCATCTTTCTCGTCATCGCTCTTGCTATCAGTCTCTCCTCCCACTTCGCTTCCCTTCTTCGCATTGTCTTGCTCCGCGTTATCGCCCGCTTCACCATCAGTCCACGGCCCATTTTTCTCCACATTGCCACGTTGGTTGCTGGCAGCAAATTTCGACGCATCGGTCCTGTTGGTTCAACTGGCCAATCCTGACTGGGAATCAGTTGAAATTGCTATTCTTTTTGCGTTGGTTGCGCCGGGAAGGTGGGACGAATTGTCGGCGCAGCTGTCGACCGGAGAAGAAACTGCAACTCGCAGAGCAGATGGGGGAGAGGTTTGCGATGACATCGACTGGAGGCAGCTACCCGAAGAAAGCCAGCTCAGATGAGACAATGGAAGAAACCCTGACAGAACCCTTTCTTGTGCGAACCCCCACGCCGATCTTATCTGATCTTCCTCGTTCCAAAGCCTCTCTCGTTCAAGCAGGGTGGTTGGCGGCCGGCGCTCTCCGTCACAAGGTAGGGAACTGTCTCGTCAGGGAACAGCGAGCTGCGAATCTTCTCGATGAGTCAACGCTTGAGCCTTCACGTGGGCTTGTAATTATGCTCAACAAAGCCGCAGCCGAGTTTGCCAGCGACGATATCCACTTTCGCGCAGGTATTAATTGGACGGTTCATGGTGGTGACTCGCCTGAGCTGAAGCTGGTGATGTATTAGCGTTAGCCAAGGACGCCATCAAAGCCTACTGAACCGCAAGATCTTATCAGATGGAAGAAATTTGAGGTAGATCGTCTGTGCGCAGGTCAGGTCATGCGTTTTCACGCAGACCAGGCCTGTTCCGATGTGTCACATCACATGCAGCCGCTTTTGAGCGTCGAGAGATGGCCTAGGCCTAGCATCTGTCGGTGAATCGGGACACGAGTCGCGTGGGCGAGTCTGGCCGAATTCCTGTCGTCGCCGAGACGGCCCAAAAGCGACGGCAGCCTCGAGCTCAGAGTCGGACTTGTCACGGAAACTGATTGGTGTGGCACAGGGTTGAAAAAGTCGCGCTCGGAATTAGTAGGAGATTTGGTGTGAGTACCCTGGAAGCCATCGCTGGCCAGGGCTTCTGTACGGCAGGCTTCTTGGCGAACGTCTGGGATGATTGCCCACTCAGGGTCTGGGCAAAGTCAACTTGCTGCCGAGCACACAGGATTCGAAGAACACGGGTATCGTGGTGACTTTGTGCCGCGGCATCGAAATTTGACAACTTTCGCTCTGACTGTTCGGCCCAAGATGACGATCGCAGTTCTTCCGGGCCTGCCTTAGACGATGTCACCGGACATGGTGGAGGCGGGCTCTTGGGCTCTTGAACCCTGATTCGAGCTGGGCTAACGGCGGCAAACTCGTCAGGACGCATGCTGGAGTGCACGAAGCCCAAAAGGATGGGGCGAGAGCGCCAGGGAGGGTCGCATCGCAGGGGTCAGAATGACGAAGTGGAGCGAGAGTGGGCGTCACCGCATAATCAGATCACTCGTTCCATCTGATAAGCTGGGGGAAAAAAAAATCTGCGCCCATCGCCATCTTTTCCTGTTGTCGAGGGAGACTATTGCCGCCAAGATGATGAGCAGTTTCACAAGGCGATATCGGCCTCATCGAGATGGCTGCCTGGGTCTGCGTGCAAACGCAACTCTGGAGGCGAGGACTGATGATAAAAGAGAGGCTGCGAGGAACTTGCATGGTGAATAGAAGAACTGAACTCATGAAAGCGAGGATGTACCATCGTAAATTCGAACAGGGTCAGGTGATCGGCCCTTTGAGAGTATTGAGCGGTGATGCTCGTTGCAAACTGGTGAAATCTGAGCCTGGTGATGGGGGCTTCTGGGGCAAGTCGGGTCAGACGAGAGCAAAAAAGAGAGGAGAGCGGATTGGGTTATGGAGATGCTTCGGGCGAAAACCAGCTGTGGCTGAATGTACCGTTTTGCTGGAGTTTGCCAGTGGACGGTACCTGAGCTCTTATCTGATCAGACCTGGGTTGCGCTAAGCCTCCTAGCGCAAGCCACACTATGGCTAGCCTCAGGCCGAATTTGACGCCGGCTCTCGGGTAGGTCGATGTGGTGGCCGCTCGAGAAATTCTGGTCGTGTTTGGCGTCAAGAAATGGCCGAGCGACCACGCCTCGAAACCATCAAAGCTACCGCTTGTCCAGCTTATGCAGACTGTCTCGATCCGTCCCCATCTCTCGATTCTTCACTGCATCACAGAGATCACCCACTCCAGGAGAGAGAATGCACCGTCAACATGTCCCACCCAGAGAACTCGCTCCCTCCAAGCATGGAAGCACTGAAGCAACACCAAAACACACGACACGCATCACGCACAAGACGCTAAACCGGCCTCAGCGGAGCCAGCAATCGCGCGATGGAGACGCGAGCGGAACAGTCGACCCCTCTTGACCCTCCCATCATCCCATCCCATCCCATCCCATTCTGCAGGGGTGGGGTGGATGGCGACCCCTGCAAAACTCGAAGCCCAGTCCCGTCTCCGCGCAGTCTCTATCCCGGCCGAAGCATCGTTGTTATAACTATCCGCCGTCGCCCTCTTCTCCAGACGGTGCAGATCTTTCTTCATCCTCCTTGACGTCCAATTCGACACCTGCTCTCCTTGACCCCATTGGCTCCTTGTCAAAGGTGCCTAGCTTCTGGCAGCAGACTCGCGGTGTCGCCATACCCAAATCTTATCTGATCATTCGGATCCTTATCTGATCTTGGTTTTTTCCCTTCAATCTCATCACTTCAGAGATTGTCATCACCACCAACACACCCATCATGTCAGGCGCCACCGAGAATGTCGCGCTCGACGACAAGCGAGCTTCGCTCAATAGCGCCAGCGACTCGCCCCAGGTTCCTACTCACAACAACACCCACAATGGTGACCGCAAGCCCGAGGCGTCCATGACAGCCGCGCAGGCCGTGCGCGACATCAAGTCTCCCGGTGTCCAGCGTATCGAGGCCATTTCTTCCGTCATCAACTTGACTGATCGCATTTTCATCTTCTTTGGCATCTTCCTCATCGCCTATGTCTACGGTCTCGACGGCACCCTGCGCTACACCTACCAGACCTACGCCACCTCCAGCTTCGGCCTGCACTCTCTGCTCTCCACCATCAATGTCGTCCGTGCCGTCATCGCCGCGGCCGCGCAGCCCACGGCCGCCAAGATTGCTGACGTCTTTGGTCGCGTCGAGCTCATCTGCCTGTCCATCCTCTTCTACGTCGTCGGCACCATCGTTGAGGCCGTCGCCACAGACATCTACACTTTCGCCGGTGGCGCTGTGCTCTACCAGATCGGCTACACCATGATCATCCTCCTCCTCGAGATTGTCATCGCCGATATCACCTCCACGCGATCCCGTCTCGTCTTCTCCTACATCCCTGCCCTGCCCTTCATCATCAACACCTGGGTCAGCGGCGACATTTCCAATCTCGTCATCGCAAAGACTACCTGGCACTGGGGCATCGGCATGTTCGCCATCATCTACCCCGTCTGTGCTCTCCCTCTCATCCTCAGCCTGCTCGTCGTCTCTCGCCGCGCCAAGAAGCAGGGTCTCCTCGACAACTGGCGCTCTTCCTTCCAGGTCTTTGGCGTCGGCAACGTCTTCCTCGAGCTCTTCTGGGTCCTCGACGTCATCGGCATCATCCTCCTCATCGCCGTCTTCGCCCTTATCCTCGTGCCCATCAACATCGCCGGCGGCTTCAAGGAGACTTGGCAGCAGGCTCACGTCATCGCGCCCCTAGTCGTCGGCGTGTGCTGCATCCCTGCTTTCGTCTTCTGGGAGCTCAAGGCCCCCCACCCCCTCGCGCCCTTCCGCCTCATGACTGACCGTTCCGTCTGGGCCCCTCTCGGCATTGCCTCCCTCCTCAACTTTGCCTGGGGCATGCAGGCTGACTACCTCTACACTGTCCTCGTTGTCGGCTTTGACTTTACCGTCAAGTCGGCCACTCGCATCACGTCCCTCTACTCCTTCTCTAGTGTCATCGTTGGCCCCATCCTCGGCCTCGTTGTCTTCCGTGTCCGCCGCCTCAAATGGCTTATCGTCTCCGGCACGGCCCTTTTCATGGTCGCCTTTGGTCTCCTCATCCGCTACCGCGGCTCACCCAGCGGAGACGGCAAGTCCGGCGTTATCGGTGCCCAGGTCCTCCTCGGTATTGCCGGCGGTATGTTCCCTTACCCTGCTCAGGCCTCTCTCCAGGTCTTCCTCAAGCACGAGAACCTCGCCGTCATGACCGCCATCTTCCTCGCCACCTACAACATCGGCTCCGCCCTCGGTAACGCCGTCTCCGGAGCCATGTGGCGCCAGATTCTCCCCGGCAAGCTCGACCAAGGCCTCGGCAGCATCAACGCCACCCTCGCGACCCAGGTCTTTGCGGATCCCCTCACCGCAGCTGCAACCTACCCCATGGGTACCCCTGAGCGCACCGCCATCATCGTCGCCATCCAGTCCGTTCAGCGTTACCTCTGCATCGTCGGCATCTGCCTCTGCGTGCCGCTCATCGCTTTCGCCCTTGCCACCCGAAACCCTGAGCTCAACGCCCAGCAGACGCTGGCCAAGGAGCTTGACTCCGAGTCTGATGAGAGCGTCGCGCACGAGACCCATGAGCCCGCCGCAAAGGGAAGCATGGCTCAGCGCTGGATGCAGAAGATCCGTGCCTAAACGAATCTGATGATAATATTAAAAAAACAAAAAGCAAGGAAAATGGGGTTTGAGTAGCAGCTTTATAATGTCCAATCAGATACCATGTTGATTAATGAGATTTCTCTTTCTATCGAGATTGTACGAAACATTCCTTTCAGTGTGTAAAGTGCGACTGCAGTGCTGGCCTAGTAAGCACAGATTACATTTCCTCGTAGCAGTGAGTCCCAAGCCAAGTCGTCAATGTCAAAGACTGGGAGAATCAGCCACTAGAGCCTACATTTGCGGACGAGGAAACGTAACACATTTCCAGTAACACGCTTCTATAGCACAAGAATTCTCGGAGAATGCTTCCTTTGATTACAGAAGAGACTGAGTATTGTATAACCTGAAGAGACTGTAGCGCACAAAAAAGAGATTTTTGACAAGGTTCGCCGTTACGCGAGAACGTAGCATCTTTACCCATATTATTCACATCTGCAAGGCAGATCTCCTCCACCAGTACTGCACAAATACGAGTAATTCCAGTCTGGCGAATGGAAAAGAGTGTTTGGTGTTCTCGCCCTGTAACCCCAGTTCCGTAATGGCCATGCTGATAGTAGTAGCTTCATCACATACTTGTGTGGCAGCCTTAAAATCCTGTGTCCGGCTGGCGAAAATCCAAAGTAGAAAAAGCCTCTCTGCAAAAGTCGAAAAAGCGCAAAATATCGCTTCAGTGACTGCCCACAGCTTCACTCTGTCATATCCTCTCCCTGTTCCGGGATGCTGCCGGACTCTTGATGCGGCTCTGAACTTCCATTACATTGAACTTTGGGCCTCTCCACGATAGAGATTCTCAGAATCTCATTCTCAAAAACCCTGAGCTCATCGTCTTCTTTTAACGGTTGAGGAATGCTTCGGAGGAAGAGTGCATACGAATCCATAAATTCACTGAGAGGTACCCGCTCCTTGATCAGAAAGCGGATGGTGACGTCGACATCGAGCTCGGGAGCCGGGCAGTCGAGCTCGTATGTCAAGGGGAAAATAGCGCCTCTTTGGAGATCGGCTTGGTACTGATTTCGAAGGAGAGAGACGGTTCGTGGGTTGGGTCTGAGTCCTGACATTGTTGTCGTTCGGTTTCGTTCTGGCGAGCTCTGGAGAGAGGCGAGAGGCTGTTGCTTATAGGCAAAAAGTCGGCCTTTTGAGGGAATGATGCTGTGCGCTGCACATATGGTGCCGGTTTGAACACTATCAGCCGAAACTTTGATCTTTTCACTCTGGTTAAAGCAGTAGAGCGGCGCGGTTCACCAAGTTCGTTGTATCCTAAGATGCCTCCGGGGCAGAGTGCGTCCCACGTTTTAAGGCAAACGATGTTTCACTGCATTCGCTGCGAGGCGGCAATAATCTTCAAAGCTCAAATAGATAATTATCGATGGAGAAGCCGGGCAATCCCTTCAAGTGTCGATGCGAATGGCAGGTTTTCATAATGTCTGGTGCGAAATGGAGAGAGCGAAAGTTTTCCCGCGTAGTGCTGAGCACAATTCATCGTCCATGCGGGGAGCGAAGCTGAAATAAGCTCAAAATCAGAGGGCCCTGAATAACGAATAAGTACAGGCCAGTTCTGGCGGGTAAAGTCTGTTTGTAAGATGGTTTAAACCTCAAAGGATTCTTGGTGACGTCTCCGTGGATGTAAGACGCGCCCGTTTCCTGAGTTCCTATTACATCTGACACCTTACACCTTGACCCTTGAAACGTAGAACAATCATTGGCATATTATACCAATACTAATCCAAGTTGATTCATGGAGGAAACATTGACAACGGCTTTGAAACACTTAATCGGCTGTATCAGGGCCGTGTAACCGTTTCTCTAATCCTGCGCCCACCGACAACCTCGGGTCCGCCGGGGCCGAGAGTTTAGACTCGGAGCTTGAGGAGCGCGGCTGCACGGTTTTCTACTCGTCCAAGTCGCGGTCATGCGAGTCTTTTGATGACAGCTTCTATCCCAACTGAGATATACTTTGTGGGAATTCAGGGCAAACCACCCTTATCTTTCGCGGGCGAACCACGCTTCACAGTGCAGCTTTCCATCCTGGATCACGGATGCCCTCAGTGTTTGCTTGAAGAATGCTTGATATCAGTGCACCTGTCCACCATATCAAAACTGGATGCAGTTGTGATTTTGAAATTACAAATACGTTAACCCATGTCATGAACCCTACGTGATTATGTCGGCCGCTCATCGCCCTTTCAAAGCAACGGATTGTCAGCATCGGGGGTTCTCTCTCCTTCGCGCTTCGATCTGCGCCGACGAGTGTTTCGTATTCCGAAGATAGTCTTCGAAGTCATGTTGGCCTACAAAATTGGGAGCCTGTACGTAGCACCATCGAGGAGGGTCACAAATGATGGGGCAGAAGATAACGATGCGAGTATCCATAGCACTGGCAATGTCGGGAGCGTCAATGACATCCATTTTGCGTATTTTCGGGGTTTGTCGCAGTGAGTTTCCGAGGCCAAGGTAAAAGTAGAAATCAGTTTGGCTTTCCTGCAAGATGAGCTGTCTCTGTTTTCCCGACTTATCATCATTCGCGACACACCAAGCGCAACCATCAGAGCATCAATACATATCCACACATCACACTACTCAGGATATATGGGCGATCACCTAGAATACATTCACTATTATTCGCCTAGCATTATCGTCACTTAAAGTGTTTCCCGGGTGCTATGCATTCCATTCGTCACACACTCTGTTTTGGCAGTCGCTCATTCCTCCTGAATCTCTTGTCCCAGTGCTAAATGCAAGCTCTCGATGGCTGGCCCGGACACCGTGTGCTGTACAATATCGGCAACGATGGCCGCTTCAAGTGGGGAATAGCGAATACGGCAAATCTTTCTGGCTCTTTGCCAAACCTGAAGAAGAACGGAAGGCGAAATGTAGCGAGCACGACAATCAATAGCAGTAAGATCAGCAGCAAGATCGGGGTATTATGCCTACTCTCGAAAAGCGCGGCAGCATCCGCCTGCCGGATATCATGGGTGATCTGGCCGTAGTCAGGTGCATTAAAGGTCAGAAAACTTTTTCCAAGACAATCTTTGCCGGAAAACAATATACAGAAAGATCTCGGTCCTCCACCGGGCGGAATTGGCAACATAGTCGGTGGATGGAGGGTTTATCATAGTGTGATAGCCCAGGTACTCAGTGAGCAGCACATTTGTCATAGGTCTCGAGAGCCCAAGCATCCTCACAGTTCCATGTTATGGTGGACTAGGCTTATAGAAAAAAACAAGACAGCTACAACTGTTCGTGCGATGTTGTAGTTCCTTGCGCTCTCCCTAACCCGACCTGCTACCCGTGTCTCGACGGTTGCCTAAACGTGACAACCAACACATGGGCCATTCCAACATACACGGCTGACAACACAGCAGATTTTGGTCTTTCATGCTCTCATACGTGTGGCTAGAAGGTGATGGACGCGTGTTACCGCGCACCCCCTATTTCGGGTTATCTGCCGTTGGCCACTGCAACGAGGCCTTGGCTGTTTGTGATGACTGATGATAGGCACAAACGATGCACCATGCACGTAGTAGATTTTGGTTATGTTCAGATGTAATCATGTGTCAACTTCTCTTCTTTAGTTGATCCACCGCCTCTCGTTGTCCACTACCAATATATTTATTAGTGAATAGTCAAGAGTATAAAGCCCGTGTGGTCACGTGATTGCGTGCGTGGTTTGGTCAAAAGCCATAGGTAGGCTATCGGTTACGTACGGCAGTTGTGAAGGATCGAGGCTACGAATAATAATAGAAATCGTAACCATGGCCGTGGTTTCGTGAATCTCCCAGCCCCACGAAGTGATGTGATATGAGTTGTCCTTACGTCTTTTCTCCATCAGCGGTATTACCTCTTGCAACCGAGACAAGATTGATGAGGCTCTTGCCAGACAAACGCGAGGACTGTTTCGGTGCGATCCCTTGTATGGTGTTTGGTGGCGTAACTCGTGCTCTGCTCAAAGGTGAGACAAGAGCTGCCTTAGTGCTATGTCTTGATGCACGCTTGGGCTCAGTCGGCCGGAATATCTTCAATGCAGATGAAGACTTTTCGTAGGATCTCTACCAGGGGATGCCAGCGTGAAACGTGTTCAGCCCTGTGGGCTATGGCAGGGAACACCAAGGTGAGCGTCCGTGGCGACGTGCTACAGGGCGTCATCCATCCTAAACGCAGGCCAGATCTTGATCCTTAGCGATGCGGTGCTCCGACAAGCAGAGGAGATCTATTGTTAAACTCGAAACAGGTATATCGGATGGATTATGTACAGTGTGGGGCCGGACTGTGCAGAAAGGAGCTCCTGGAGAGATTTGTCGGAAGTCGGACTGGTTACACGCCAGGATAATGGCGCATATGTGAGGCCTCTGCCATTGGACAGGTCACCGATAGGACAGAGTGCGAAGCAGTTGGAGGAAGCGTGCACACTGCGGAGGCTGCATGAGCCAGCAGTGTTTCTGCTGCAAAGTAGCGGCGTAAGAAGAGAGACGCCCACGATGCGTGTGTATATAGGTTAGATCAGGCCGCTCAGCAGGATTCTAGAACAGAGATGAGTCCGGATCTTGTCGGCAGTTAATAATAGACGGTCGTTCCGCGTCTAGTAATTGATGAGCAACGTCAGAAAGCGGCCAGTTGGAGGAGACAGACACTGTTGGGGGGGGCCGCAGGCTTCGACTATTATCGCGTGCCAAGTCGAGCCATACCAGGAGCAACCTGGTGGCGTTGCGTGTGGCGCACGGCTCTGCGGACTGTGCTGCGTGTGTTCTATGGTGTCAAATAGCACAGATGATGACCCAGCAGAGAGTGCATCACGTGATTTATTCGCACTGTCTCCGGGGTCAACTCCATGATCGCCACCATTTGCAGTTGGCACAGACTTCAGGTTGGAGCACATCGCAAGGGTCACCACCCCTCCCCCGTACTCTCCATCTGCGGTGTCTTCGTTTCCATGTCATGGCGGATTCTCTCGCCGCTCCTGACTGGCCGCATGCACCCCCGTGCTCCTCGCATTGCGAGCCACAGACTCGGTTACAGCGGACTCTTCTACGAGCACGATTCCGGTTCACCAGACAGCGTCAGTCAGACGTCTTCTCTCGCCCTCCTACTCGCTCTTTGATTGTCTCCAGCCTGCCGCCTTCATTACGTTGATTTCCTACCCTTGTCTAGGTGTCAGAATCCATCCCACTCGCGTGACCTTGCGTGTCTTCTCTGCCCTCCCGAGCCAATCCAACACTATAGCCAAAGCGATACTGTGGTGTCTTTTCATTTCTCTTCGGAAACGCTCCTGAGCACGTTTGACCGTCATCCGAAGCCACCACTTTTGGGCTGAGCGGAGCCTGTGGTCGAGACACACCGTCCCGCGCCCGCCTATTCAGTGCCTGCCCACTTCTTGCGACCCGACCGACCGCGCTTCCTCCCATTTCCTTCGCAGTGCTTGGTCGATCATTCACTACCGTCGCGAGAGCGGCTCGCGCCTCATGATGCCGACATCTCGAGCGGCCGAGAGCGCCAGAGCGTGAGTTTCGCCGCGTTCTTTTCGTTCTAGTTTTTTGATTTCCGAAAGAGAAACGACCGGAATTCAGTCGAGAGCTGGGTTCACTCTCCGTTTGTCCCCACGGGGAAGGATCGTGCGCTACTCTGGACCTCACGCGATGTAACAGCAGCAACGTTTACCTGCGTCACAACTGACTTTTGTCAATAGTCACTCTCGCGATGATCACGACGACGCTGTCCCTATAAGGACCGCCGAGGGCGGCTTTACGATTACCGACCCGCCAAATGTAAACCTCAATTCCAACGTCGAAGCAAGGTACCTCAAGTCGCCACCCAACTCCCATTGACTTCATACTAAACATTTGCAGAATTCAAAACCCTCTCGCCAACGTACCACGGCGAACTCTCCTGGCCCAGGTCGACGAATTTATCCGTCAGAAAGACCTTTCCGAATGGGAGTCGATCATCCGAAAAGGCGCTCTCGTCGCGCAGGACCCCACAGGCTACGAAGACATTACTGGCAACGAAGCCCTCGACGAAACAGAAATCTTGGCCCTGCGCAACGAGGTGCTACACAAATGGAGAATCAATCGCACACTGCTTATGACGATCGTCACATGTTCGATCGGTGCGGCGGTGCAGGGATGGGATCAGACGGGATCGAACGGCGCCAATCTGGACTTTCCGAGAGCACTGGGGATCGATGGAGACAACACAAAGGACAAGATGATCGTAGGATTGGTCAATGCAGCGCCATATATCGGAACGGCCATTTTTGGGTGTTGGATGAGCGACCCAATCAACAGCTGGATTGGGCGAAGAGGGACAATCTTCTTCTCGGCAAACTTTTGTCTCTGGCCAGTGTTGGGAAGTGCGTTCGCAAGAACATGGGTTGAGCTTCTTATGTGCCGACTGCTACTCGGCCTGGGCATGGGAACGAAAGCATCGACAGTACCCATCTTCGCCGCCGAGAACTCACCTGCACCGATCCGTGGTGCCCTCGTCATGTCATGGCAGTTGTGGACAGCCTTCGGCATCTTCCTGGGCACTTGCGCCAACTTGGCCGTCGTCCACTTTGGTCCAAATCACTGGCGTTATCAGCTCGGCAGTGCCATCATCCCGGCCATTCCGCTTCTCTTCCTCATCTGGTTTTGTCCCGAATCACCACGTTGGTTTATCAAGAAAAACAGATACCAGCAAGCCATGCGCTCCCTCTTGCGCCTCAGAAATCATCCTGTCCAAGCAGGTCGAGACCTTTACTACATCCACGTCCAGCTGGAGGTCGAACAGGAGTATCTGGGCAGAAGCAACACCATCCTCCGCTTCATCGAACTCTTTACCATCCCACGCGTGCGGCGCGCTACACTAGCTGCCTTCACGGTGATGATCGCCCAGCAAATGTGCGGCATCAACATTATCGCCTTCTATTCCTCCACCGTTTTCCTCCAATCTGGAGCTACACGCTTTGAAGCACTACTCGCATCTTGGGGTTTTGGGTTGGTCAATTTTCTATTCGCGTTTCCGGCCATCTGGACAATCGACACATTCGGCCGGCGCTCTCTATTACTTTTCACGTTCCCGCAGATGGCTTGGACGATGCTGGCTGCCGGCCTATGCACGCTCATCCCGGGACCGGGAGGGGTGCATCTCGGACTGGTAGCGTTCTTCGTGTACCTGTTTGCCGCGTTCTACTCCCCCGGCGAAGGTCCTGTCCCGTTTACGTACTGCGCCGAGATCTTTCCCCTGTCGCATCGTGAAGTCGGCATGTCCTTCGCCGTGGCGACCTGCCTCTTCTGGGCCGCCGTGCTGTCCATCATGTTTCCTCTGATGCTTGCCCGCCTAGAGGTTATCGGCACGTTCTTGTTCTACGCGGGGTTCAACATTGTTGCTCTCGTCATGATCTTCCTGTGGCTGCCGGAAACCAAGCAACGGACCCTGGAAGAGCTGGATTACATCTTTGCCGTGCCGACGAGGGTCTTTATGCGCTACCAGGTCACAAAGACGTTACCATATTGGATCAGGCGGTGGGTGTTGATGAGGAAGAACGAGACGGTTGAGCCTTTATATCGGCTCGATCTACACGAAGGGGTGGAAGATGAGGCAGAAGATCTCGGTTTTGAGCATGATAAAGCTAAAATCGAGATGAAAGATCTAGCGGGGTTCAGGGTGACACAGAGTGGTCAGCAGAGCCAGAGCCAGAGCCAAAGTCAGGAGCAGCAGCCTTACCAACATCCGCGACATCCTAGTGAGGTGAGGGGTTCATCTGAAAGGAGGCGCGGTTCGGGTGGAAGGCATACATCGTTGTAAACCCTCCTATTTTGAGGTGATGTGTTTATGAGGTGTTGGATGATTCTATTTCACAGGCATATTTTTGGAGGGGTTTCACTGCCTCATGACGAGGGGTTTTCACAGTTTCACCCGGTTTTGAACGGGGGTTTTCATCGGGTAAGGCGCTCGTGGGTGTTTTGATGTGGGATACTTGGCCATTGCGATATACCCGAACTTTTTGACTATTCTCGACATCTATACTATATAATCTCGTATATTCTTAGGTTATCCCTGTCTTATCAGCATGTATTCATGTGATGAACAGCCGAGAAGTCCAACAAGCGAAGAGCCCCAATAGTGACAACCCCCAGCGATGTAGACTCATATGAGGCGGCAAGCTTTCAGTGTTGTACGTGCAAACCTAGCTCCCCAATGCGGTCATGCTCCAGACTTGACATTTCAAAGATACCTACCGATCCATGGTGTTGAGCATGCTGAATTGAGAGCGAATGGTGCAGGGTAGGTGATACATCTGAGATGGATCAAAAGGGGCCCGCTACGTCGTCACCGCGCTCCGTTTCGTTCACGATCGATCTGCTAGCAGACCGTTACCCGCCACCATGCTGGGCAGGCTAGCTGATCGTATAGTCTGAGATCGCAACATTTATTGTGACGTAGACAAATCGCGGTGCGGAGACACTTTGCGAAAGAGGGGTCCTTTTGCATGGACTCGGGCAATTCTATACGGGAGGGTGTCGTGTTGTCAGAATTTGCGATGTTTCCCTCTGCACACGCCTTACTTATTGTTGGCATGCTGTAGGCGCAAGATTGTGAGATGATGGAGGATCCCCCCTCCCTCAAAGTTCAAAGCTCGAAGGAAGTACTGACTGTCGGTCACTTCTTCTCCCGTGAGAGTTGAAGATGATCGAGCAAATACCCCGTATGACGCAACATCAGGGATAGCTCGCAGATGTGGATCATGGAGACTAGTATTTCTCAAATTTCTGTAGCACTTTTACGAGCCGAGCGTCAACGGCGGCAATGACTCAATTAACAGGTACACAATATGCAAGATTACCTGCCTGCCCTTTGCCTGCCGTTGGGAATGATGATCGACAGCAACCCCCCCATCTGGACATGTCGGGTCACCGTTCCCGCGTTGATCTTTGGGTGCAAGCTTTGCGGGTCGAACAAGGGAAAACGGCAGGGTCCGTTTCTATCGATGCATTTTGGTTTGTGGAAGAGGAAGGAAGAGGAAGGCAAGGGAAACCCAGGACCCACCGTCGTAGGTTTATGATCATGGAGGGGGGCTGCTCGTAAATCGAGGTCGTGATCCCGATTACCGATCTGCGTCGTAGATGTGCTTCGGTTGCAGTGCCGCGAGGGGCGTGTCTCCTGAGAAAGATCCAGAGTTCTCTTGTCGTATGCCATCGACAGTCCCGGCGATTCTTGGGAGTTCTTGATCCTTTCCCCAGATCGTGGATTGTTTCTATCAACGAGCAGCGTCCGACGCTGAGATGCGGAATTCATCCACAAGAGCCAAGCATGATCCACGGTCAGGGATTATTCTCCTCTTCCCAAGGATTTCTCTTTTCGGAGAGGAGAATATCTAACGAGATCCACGCAGCTGAACTTTTGATGACTTTCACTGTCTGGCGCTGTGCTTTGTCCACAGGAGTCGTGGATAGAACTAACTCTGTTCTGGCCTGGAAGCCCATGATTCCCGCCGTCGTTAGGGCTTGTCAGGGGTAGCCTGCTGGACGTCATTGGGGAAACAGTTTGCACTGTCGTATTTTACCCTCTCAAAGCGTCTGGTCTTGCATAGGGGAGCCCCATTCGCCAGAAAGGGGCTCAACGCTGGGGTGATGGAGAACGGTGGCTGGCCGCTAGGGGAAGCGGGTGGCGTTTTTCAGGGGTGGCAACGGAATGGTTGGTGGGTTGGACGTTGGTGACATACTCGTAGCAGAGAAGCATGAAAAGAAGTCGAGAGAGAAAGAGAGAGAGGAAGAAAGGAAGCCGATAGCCCGGAGGAAAGGCGTGCAATTGGCGACTGTGGATAAGCGCGTACGTACGTGAAGTAAAGCTTGGACCCTGGATATGGAGAGCGGCTGCGGTCTGGACGAGGGTGGCATTGGCGAGGAACCTGGTCAAAGAAAGCCTTGGTTGTAGGTAATCAAATGCGTTTGGTTGGTGCTTGCGACTTGGCGAACCAGGTGAGTCGCCGGAGATGAGAGATGCTCTAATAATAAGCATAATCATGTGAGGGAGTCGGGCTGGGAATTGGCACTTGGGCATGTTCAGATTCTCAGTTGCGATCTCCCAGCAACTGGTGACCGTGGTGGGCCAAGACGACGTCGATATCGCCCTGCAGCAGATCCTCGATCGGGAGATGCGCAGTGGCCCCAGGCTGGCTGGCTGGCTGACCGTGCAGTTACGGTTTCAGTGCAGTGTTCAGTGCAAAGCTGTGCTGTGTTGTGCTGTGCTTTTGCTGTGGGTAATACTGCTTGTTGTGCGGCAGCAAGTTTGGCAAAATCGGCACTGGTGCAAATCACCCGAGATCGGAATCCTGCGGCAGGCATCAGCAAGCAAGCAAGCATCAGGCATTCGCGATACGAACTGGATTCAGCACTTCTGGGCGTCTGGAACGGGGGCTGGTGGTTCGAACTCTTGCATGGCCTGGTCCACGTACGTAGGGCATTCAACAGCCACCTGTGCCAGTGCTTCTAGGTCTTTACGCGAAACGTGAAACACGGGCACGCCGCGTGTGCATTCTGCACTCCGGCGTCCGAGTCTCTGATTGACGCGAGGCCGTCTCTTGTGATATTCGGTTTTTCGGTCCGTCTGCACTAGATCTCCCTCCCATACTAGCGAAGACCTCATCACAACGTGCACGCGAATGTAGGTAGACAGACCTACTCACGTTCACCAGCAGTGAGGAATAGATGGCCACGTGACCTTTGCTGAAATCCCCGGGGGCAGGTCAGGAATCGGCAGTCGTGCCTGCCCCCCTGGACCCTGGAACGCACTTCCAGAAAGACCCACATGGCGTTTGCTAGCTTCGCGCCGGTCAGCTTCAGAACGCGAGTCGCCCGACCTTCTAGGGAAAGAGCAGCATAGCCACCGTCATCGTCCATTCCACTCGTCTTCCTCTACTGCCCCGAATGCAAGTACGCTCCAACGCGTGCGTCCTGCCCACTGCTCGAGTAGCGGTCTTCAATCCCGAAAGAATTGGGATTGTGATACCAAATGGACGAGCACATACAAATTGCGGCTATCTTTGCCCCCCTCTCTCATAGACTATGCCTGTGTCGACGCCTGTTATGCTTCTCATCCCCCCATCCAAGTTTCAATGCCCAAAAAATGAAAGATGAGAAAAAAAAGCCAATGCTAGAGCCAAAAGCCAATCCCATCCATTGTCCATCCTCCACACCCTTGCTCGTGTCCACGCCCCTGCTGCCCATCCATCCACTGATCCACAGTCTCCCCACCACCACAGTGCCCTCCTCTCCCCCTTGTCGTCAGCTCTATGGTTTGGTTTGGTTTGATTTGGCCCTGGTCTTTGCGCTGCAGTCCTCTTGTCTTGCCGCGCACCGCTCGCTCCCCCAGTTTGGAGGCTCAACCTCAGTTCAGGGACGACCCTACCTATCATCATTCCTTACCTAAACCTCCGTTCGCTCGTCCCTTTCTCGTCCCTTTTCCTCTGTCTTTCCCCCAATCTTTCCCATCTCTTCATCATCTCCTTTTTGTTCATCAATATTTCCGTTTCCTTGTTTCCTTTAGACAGGTGCGAGGACTGGTCTTCCACCATCGCTGCGTTGCTTCAACCAGCGCATTGCACCCATTTCTCTTTTTTTATCCTTCGCTCTTTTGGTGCTTTCGACCCAAGCCTCGCTGGCTTTCGCGGATATCATTCTCGCGACGCTCGACACCCAACTTGCCACCCTCAAGACGACCGAGTTTGATACTTGCGGATCTCCTGAGAACACCCTGACCTATTTGCAACACGCGTAGTCTCGGCATACGCCCTTCACTGCCAGCCTAGTTTGGCTTTGCCATCGCGCATTTTGCCATGGTGAGCAGGCACAACTCGCGAAGTTCGGGCTTTATGCACCTGCCCGGCCGCAACACAGACGAGATGGGCGACGACATTCCCCTCTCGACCGTTCGAAGCAACGCTTCCACCGGCGCTCGCAAGCCCAACAGCCACTCGTTCCAGGGCGAGCGAGCCGACCACAATTCCAGCTACCAGTCCACCGAGGATGAAAAGAAGGACCACCACGGCTTCTTCCACCGCCATGGCGGCCGCAGGAAGAAGGTCGGCGACAAGCCGCTGGGTCGGCGCGGCACCGGCGACTCGGACGATGAAGGCGCACAGCTAAACGCCATGGGTAGGCTCTACGCCAAAATCATTGGCTACTCCACCGTCACCCGCTATTTGGTCTACGTGGTTCCTGTCGGCATTCTCCTCGCAGTTCCCTTGATTGTTCTTGCTGCTTTGGGCCATAAATACGATATTCACGTCGGCTCCCACGAGTCTCTTGACAAGAACGGCAAAACCGTCACTGAGTACGGTCCTCCTCTCTTCAAGCTCTTCCTCTGGATTCTCATCACTTGGCTTACTCTTTGGGCCGGCAAAGTTGTGGCATGGGCCCTTCCCAAGGTGTTCATGTTCTTCTGTGGTATTGTCAGCAAGGGCACACGAAAGTATGGTCAGGTTCTGGAAAACATGATCATCCCCTTCTCCCTTTTCTTCTGGCTCTTGGCTACCTGGCTCACCTTTCAAAACCTCTTCGGAAAGAGCAGGAGCCGCGACATCAAGTGGGCTGACACACTCGAGACGATCCTGGGAGCCCTCTTTGCTTGCTCTGCCGTTCTCCTTGCCGAGAAAGCCCTCGTCCAGCTCATTGGCATCTCGTACCACCAGCGCTCGTTTGCCAACCGCATCAAAACCTCCAAACACGAGATCCGCCTCCTCGAACTTCTCTACGATGCGTCCCGCACCCTCTTCCCAATGTACTGTGACGAGTTCGCCGAGGAGGACTATGTCATCACCGACAGCATCGAGCTGCTACTGCGCGGCAAAAAGGGCCGGCCAAAGAGCGGTGTTGCGACCCCCATGAAACTGATTGGTGACGTTGGCCGTGTCGGAAACAAAGTCACCTCCGTCTTCGGCAATCTCGCTAGTGAGATTACTGGAAAGAAGGTCTTCAACCCCAACTCCGCCCACTCCATCGTCCTAGAAGCTCTCGAGAAGCTAGGCCCGTCTGAAGCTCTCGGTCGCCGTATCTGGATGTCATTTGTCGTGGAGGGCAAGGACGCTTTGTACATGGAAGATTTCGAGGAGGTCTTGGGTCCGGCCTACAAGAAGGAGGCCGAGGAGGCCATGAACATGATCGACGGCGACATGAACGGGGACGTCAGTCTGGATGAGATGGTTCGCAAAATCGTCGACATTGGCAGGGAGCGCAAGGCCATCTCCGAAGGTATGAAGGATATTGGACAAGCTCTCGAGGCGTTCGACAAGGTCCTCCTCTTCGTCTGGTTCCTGATATGCATTTTTATCTTCCTGGCCTTCTTCAAGAGCACGGCCGTAACCGTGATCGCTAGCGCCGGCACTGCTCTGCTGTCGCTGTCTTTCATCTTCGCCGTCACAACCCAGGAGTTTCTCGGTTCTTGCATTTTCCTTTTTGTCAAGCATCCTTATGATGTGGGAGACCGCGTCGACATCAAGGGTGTGCACTACGTGGTTGACCGCATCTCCCTTTTGTACACCATGTTCCACAGGATAGACACCATGCAGGTCACCCAGGTAAGTTACACCCGACCATCGTCGTCCAATCGAATGCTAACAATCCAAGGTGCCGAACATCATTCTCAATACCCAATGGATCGACAACATCAGTCGTTCCAAGGCCATGATGGAATGTCTATCCCTTGATATCTCCTTCGATACCTCATTCGAGGACGTGGAGCTCCTCCGTGCTGAGATGGAGAAATTCGTCCGCCACCCGGACAACTCACGCGATTTCCAGCCCAACTTTACCATTGGTGTGACCGGTGTCAACAACATTGACAAGCTTAGCCTGTCCATTTGCATTCTTCACAAGTCCAATTGGCACGACGATGACGTGCGCGCCACCCGTCGCTCCAAATTCATGTGCGCTCTGGCCCTCGCCCTCAAGAAGGTGCCTATTTATGGCCCTGCTGGTGGCGGTGCTGCTCTGGGTGACCCCAGCAATCCTTCGTACTCTGTTGCGGTCACCGATTCATGGGCAGCCAACAGCCGCTCTGAGGCAGCCAAGGCAGCTGACGCCGCCCGCCTCGTTCCTGCCCAGCGTCCCGAGGATGAACAGGAGGCTTTGGCTCAGGAGAGTGAAGCCGCTGCTCATCTCAATGACCGCCCTGTGGTACCTTCGACAGTGAACGACTGGGAGCTCCTTCGCGAGGAGAGACTGAGTGCGCAAGAGCCCACCTCGCCACAGTCTGCCGAAGCTGCAGCTGCCCGCCGGCGGTCGCATGATGTGGAGAACTTGAGAGAGGATCTCCTCAAGCGAGCCAGCACGCGCGGTCGCCGACGTGCAGGCGAGACTGTACCCTCTCTGGCTGGTCTTGATACCGAAGGTGCAGGCCGCACCTCTATGTCTCATACTGGCCACAGCCCTCGTCTCGAAGCGTTTGACGAGGAGCAACAGACGGGGATGCCATCCTCTTATTATGATCTGAACCGTGGTAACTCTACCGCGTCCAACACCCTTCAACCTCACACGGGTTCCCTCTCCCGCCGACCGGGCGACAATTCCCAGGCTCACCCAAGTCAGGGGCATCGCTAAGGGCCCACTTTCGAAAACGGTGATGAGAAGATAAGGAAGAAAGCTTTGTTTCACGGATTTTACGATATTTATAGAAATGCATTTCTTTGCACCTGGCTCATTTGGCTGCCCCGGGGTACAATTTCAAGATGGGCGTGATGGACAAGCATTTGCATGGTGATCAAGATGATCAGCCTTTCAAGAATCTACAGACTATGTATCGCAAATAATTGGATTTTGATGCCCACATCTATCCCATCCAAGAAAAGACATGTGATGTGTTTGCCTTTTCCGTTCAAAACAGAGGGCGCGTACAAAGAGACCGTAACTAAAATGCGAAGGACACACCCGACACGGCTCTCAACCACACGAGTCCCATGTCAGACTCCTAACAGTCGTGCTCCAGGGGAGCGACACCCTGCTTTGGCCCCAAGTCTGTCTTCAACACTCTTCCAAACAACTCTAGCAGGATCTGGAAACAGATGCCCGTAATCTGCGGGTCGTAACGCCCCTTGCTGAGCTCGTCCCTGATGAACGCGTGCTGCGCCCAGGCGAACTCGTGGATGGAGGCGGTGATGCCCGCTTCGCGGAGGGACTGGCGGATGAGGTCCCGGCCGGGGGGCGGGACGTGGGTGTCCTTGATGCCGAAGATGAGGGAGAACTCGGCGGGGGGCTTGGTGGCTGTGAGGAGGGGGAGGGTGTGGGGAGACGAGGAAGGAGATGAAGAGGAGAAGAAGGGAGAGGTGCTGGAGGAGGGGTGGCCGAGGGTTGAGGAGTGGATGTCTGTTGGGAAGTAGGAGACGCAGGCTGTGATGCGGGGATCGAGCTGGATGATAGGTGTTAGCAATGGAGGTGAAGGCGATTGAGATAAGGGGGACGTGGGGATACTTACGGCTGCGCGGACGGCGAGATGACCGCCTAGACACATTCCCGTTGCGCCAATTTGACCCGTGCAGGTCGGTAAGCTCAGGAGGTGATCGACGGTCTTGATAGAGTCCTCATCGTAAGACTCCAGAGTCTGTATCCCGTTGTTAGCATACGAGTTTGGGAGAAGACGGTTCAATCTATGTGCCCTTGGAGCTCGAAAAAGGAACCGTCGGATCGGGAGACGAGATCGGCAGAATATAAAAGGGTACAGGACGGGCGAACAACCTTTTCGATCTTGAACTTGTTGCCGCGGTCTGTATCTTCGACATTGTACTCCAAGGGTTCGGGGCCGACAAAGTCATGGTAGGAGGATGGGGCCGCCACGATGTACCCGTGGCCGGCGATTTGGCGGGCGAAGCGGGCGACAGGGCCGGTCACTAGTGCACTTGAATGAGCTTACGAATCTTATATACTCTTTCTTATGTCTCTGAGGAAAAAGAGACGATCATCGTAGCAGAAGCCAGTCTTACATACCTTGATAGATCTCACTGAAGAGAGCAACACCTGGAAATTTGCTGACATCGTGTTAGTAATCTTCTTTTGGCTTTGATAGTAGAGTGAAGGTATGGCGAACGCGTTAGGATATCCAGGGATGGTAGGATGAAAGACGAAAATGCCTATGAGAATGCGTGTTGTGTGAGTAAGGTGCCCAGGGCTTAACATGTGCGATAAGAGTGGGCAGGCGTACGCATGATGCCATCTTTGCCGTTGGCAGACGTTTTTACGTCGACGTGAGATTCCTGAATGAGCATTGTGAAGGTTTGAAGGGAAATGAGAGGCTGTGGAGATGGATTGGGGGTGTTGTAACGGAGTGAACTTGAGGCTGAGGCTGATGGGGAGCTTGAGCTTGGGTTGGATAGAGAAGCTGGAGGGTTGGAGGTGGGGGCGGGGCATGAGATGTCTGGGGTACCCGGGAGCTGCGTTGTGCGGACGGAGCCTGGGCCCTACAAGAGCGCTGTAGCGTGGTCTGTACTTGAATCAGGAGATCATGGAGCTCTGCAATCAGATCGAGAGTTTTCACGATATAATCCTACTTTGCAAAATCACTCTATGGCTCAGTTTCAACACAGGAGAGAATGACGTAAGGCAGGGTTAGGGTTTCACACCCCTGACTTGTTCCCAACATCCAAATAACCCAAGATTCAACCCTGAAACCAACAAAAATATCAAACCTCATCCCGAAGAAACCCTCGAATTTAAGTAGTTGAGCAATTCGAGGTCAACTGGCCCAGGTATCACATGCGGAATCCCCGCTGGATCATGTGAAACGCTCGCGATCACACTACCGGGTAGGCGATCACATGGTGGGTCCCCCACCACTCACAGAGAGCAAAGCTCCCCAGCAACCCGCCACACGTCTTTACCTCATCATCCCTGCCTTGGCCAGACCTCGCCCACACAGCTGGCTCCCTTTCCCCTTTCCCACCAAAAACCTCAACCCCCGGAACACCAGACGCTCATGAACGACACCGCCTCTCTCTCTGGTCTTGACTGTTGCTGGTTGTCACGCAAAACATGAACGGGCATTTCTCTGCCGTCGGCGATGAGCCGGCTGCCCATTACGAGCATGGCGTGCAGGTCATCGACGGGGACAAGGAGTTCAAGTGCGCACAGCTCCTTCCATGGACTTGGCTAGACAGCTGAGACGCGACAATACGAGATGAGATGAGCTGACCTCTGGCAGTGCCAATCTGAATGACTATCTCCAGACCCAGCATGTCGCCGAAGCGGGCTTCAACTACCACCTCATCTCGGTCTTTGGATCGCAGTCGACCGGAAAGTCCACCCTCCTCAACAACCTCTTCGGTACAGAGTTTGCCGTCATGTCCGAGACGGAGCGGCGACAGACGACAAAGGGTATCTGGATGTCCAAGAACAAGCGCATTGAGAGCGCAGGCACGAAGATGGCCGACAACATCCTCGTGATGGACGTAGAGGGCACCGATGGTCGCGAGCGAGGCGAGGACCAGGATTTCGAGAGGAAGAGCGCGCTGTTTGCGCTGGCGACGAGCGAAGTGCTGATTATCAACATTTGGGAGCACCAGGTCGGCTTATACCAGGGCGCGAATATGGGACTGCTCAAGACGGTGTTTGAAGTCAACCTGCAGCTGTTTTTGAAGGACAGAAAGTGAGTTTCCACTGCCTCCGATCCTCGCTACCGTGTACATCATACTGACATTTCGCAGCTCCAACCCTCGATCTCTTCTGTTCTTTGTCATCCGTGACCACCTCGGCACGACGCCCCTTTCGAACCTGCGGACGACGCTGATCCAGGATCTCACTAAAATCTGGTCCTCCATCTCCAAGCCCGAGGGTATGGGCAATGCGCAGATCGAGGACTACTTTGACTTTGGTTTCGCAGCACTGCCTCACAAGGTCCTGCAGGCCGACAAGTTTGCCTCGGAGGTCCAGGTCCTGGGCTCGCGGTTCACGGCAGCCAACAAGGCGGACAAAGGCGAGGGCCATGGCGACCACGAACTTTCTGGCGGTCTCTTCCTGCCCGAGTATCACAGGCGCATCCCTGCAGACGGCTTCTCTGTCTACGCGGAAGGCATTTGGGATCAGATTGTGCACAATAAGGATCTCGATCTGCCGACACAGCAAGAGCTTCTTGCGCAATTCCGTTGCGATGAAATCTCGCGCGAGGTTCTCGTTGGTTTCGACGCGGTCGTCACGCCCCTGGAAGAGCAGCAGAACGAGTCTGTCCGGATCGGCAAGCCTGAAGTGCTTTCAGAGCTCGGCATTAAGGGTGCAGATGCGCGCGAGGCCTGTCTCAACGCGTTCCAGTCACAAGCGAGCCGTTACCACAAGGGCGTCTATGGACGCAAAAAGTTGGAGTTGGAGGCCAAGGTGGACACGCGCCTGAAGGCACTCTACTCTGGCCAGCTCACGGCGGCGCACAAGGCCGGCGTGCTCGCTTTCAGCGACGCTGTCTCGAACAAGGTTAAAGCGGGACAGAAAGCGGGCGGGCAGTACGAGTTTGCGGAAATCGTTGCCAACGAGAAGAAGAAGACATTGGAGATTTTCAAGGTAGAGGCGCAAAGCTTGGCCATTCCAGGAGTGCCGTGGACAAACTTCAAGGCGCAGTACTTGCTATTTGAAAAGGAGCTAGATGAGGTGAGCGGCAGGCTGCGCAAGGAGGAGATGCGCAGACTGGCCACGCGCGTGGAGCGCTGGGTAAAGTCTCGCCTCGGAGATGCGATCGGAGTCGAGTTCAACAAGCTCGGCACGGGTCGCGGAGGAACTGGCGCCCCCGAGTTTGGCGAGAAGCCTGCCACGGAAAAGGATTTGTGGGACCGCATCTGGACCGTCTTTTCCGGCATTGTTAAGGAGGCCGAGGAGAGGTTCCGGGAGCGGGCCAAGAGTTTTGACGCGAGCGATGAGGAGGTTGCAATTGGTGCATGGCGCCTGCGGAGGAAGAGCTGGGTGGCGCTGCGCGAGAAGATTGACGAGGAGGTCATGGAGGGCAACATCCTGCTCAAGCTGCGGGAGAACTTTGAGGATAAGTTCCGCTACGACGAGGCGGGCGTGCCAAGGATATGGAGGCCGACCGACGACATTGAGGGCATCTACACCAAGGCTCGTGAGTCGACGCTGGCTCTCATCCCTCTGCTTGCGCGCTTCCGGCTGGCTGCGACGTACGCGCCGCCCGATTTGCCCGGTTTCATCGGCACGCAACCCGCAGGCGTGGAGGCTGGCGATGAAGAGGATTTGTCGCCCATTGGCGGCGTTGACGAAGAGGAGGGCAAGAGCCTGGAGGAGGAGATGACGGTGCTGAGCGAGAGTAAGCGCCAAGACCTGGTGGTTCGCTTCAAGAAGACGGCAGACGGCGTGTACGTGGAAGCGAAGCGCAGTGCCATCGGTGGCGTGGCGCAAGTGCCACTTTACTTTTACGGTATCCTCCTGGCACTTGGCTGGAACGAGCTGGTGACTGGTAAGTCATTTTTTTTTTTTTTTTTTTTTTTTTTTTTTTTTTTAGAGATCTCCTGGATGCTGTGGTAGCAGATGCACTGACTTTTGGATAGTTCTGCGCAACCCGTTTCTCTTCATGTTCCTCATCATGCTGGCGGGCGGGACCTACGTCGCATGGCACTTTAACATGCTCGGCCCGATGATGCAGATGGGCAACGCCGCAATGGTGCAGGGGTCCGAGATTGTCAAGGAGAAGCTGCGCGACTTTCTGGCCAACTCGGAGATGGCGCAGCGGGCGCTGGAGGTGCCGATGCCGGCGAGGTCGAGTGCGAGAGAGAACAGTGATAATATCAGCATGGATACTTTGGATAGCAGGGGCAAGAAGAAGGAGACGTCGAGCAGCACGGAGGCGTCGTTGGAGGATATCTAGATGGTGGAAATGGAGGGGGGGCGCACTGAGAGGGAAGGCTTATTAATGGGCGTACATATTTGTGTTTGTTTCTTGTTGGTCAGGAGAGGCTCTGATGGCGAAGGGCAGGAAGCGCCCATGTAGATATGATGATATGATATAGTTAACTGATCCAGTTTTGAATCATGGCTCCGAAACGCCGTGACCTCTCTTGTATAAACGCCACCGAGGACAACGTCCCGGCATTCCCAAATGCTTGTCGCCTTGTAATCTCCCTCTGTTCACTCCATGAATGAAGAAAATCAAAACGCCTCCAGCCCTACCGATGTACCGTACCAGTTCCCAAGCTCGCTATCTTCCTCCTCTTCACCCTCCCTCTTTGCCACAAAGAAATCCGTCATCCTCGCCGTATCATTCTCCTCACCCAGCGGCCACTCGACCCTGACGCCTCTCGCGCCCTTGCCCTCCATCAGGTCCTTTGCGGTGCCCCAACTGAACCTGCACTCCGGGCCCCAACCAAACACGGGATGCATGTTGCTCTTCAGCCAACCTGTGCATCTTGCGTCCGAAGGATAGCCCGACCCCCAACCCATGCTTTGCCCTTCCTCTTCCGCCTCCTCGTCGGCGCCGACTTCTGGTGTGGGGACCTTATGCTTTCCATCCCAGAGCACTTCCATCGCAGAATCCCTCGTGACCTTTGCGCAGATGGACGCGGCCGAAACGCAGGGGTACAAGCTGTCAGCCTTCTTCGCCACCGTGATCTTGACGCCGGGAAACACCCGTTCGAGCTTCGCCTGGTAGGTCGCTGGCTGGCCGATGGTGTCGACGTAGATCTCCTGGACGTTGACGCCGCGGTCGAACACGCCGCGAATGAGGGCGACTGTGGCGTCCATGGCCTGCGCGTTAAGGTTGTACACGGCGGCGGGCTTCATCATGTTGGCGGCGATGTCCCGCGCGGAGAGGGCGGCGGTGGCCCAGCCGCAGGCGTCGTGGAGGTCGGTGCCGGGGGTGCAAATGGCGCGCATGAGGGAGGTGCGGAATTGCGGGGTGAGGACCTTGGAGTCGTTGAAGCGGTGGGCGGTGGTCAGGAGGGGTTCGGAGAGGGGGAGAGGCAGGTAGAAGACGCCGTAGACCATGGGGCCGAGGACGGGCCCACGGCCGGCTTCGTCGACGCCGAGGCAGCAGGGGGGTTTGTGAGGGGCGAGGAGGGACGGGGGCACGGGGGAGAAGTGGGTGAAGGAAGAGCCGGAGAGGAGGGGCTGGTGGTGAATGGAAGGAGGAACGTAGTATGTGGTGGATGACGGATCGGGGGGAGGTGCGTCGGTCGTCATTTTTATCTTTGAAAAAGTGAGGGTATCGCGAGAGCGTGCTTTGTATGGGGGGGTGGTAAAGCGTGGTGTTGAGTGCCGAATTTGGGATTACAGGATGAAGAGGGGTCGAATGCGATGAGAGTTGACGGCTGATGAATTGTGAGGAGAGTGGATTTCGGCGATAGAAGACACAAATGCACTTGATGCTTTGGTGAGGCTGGTTGGTGGTGATGGTGGTGATATGCTGGATTGATCAAGACAGTTGCGAAAGACGCCAAAGTGGGCGACGCGTCCGGGAGGGAGAGACGCGTCGAGGTCGATTTCACGCGTCTGTGTTCAGCGGGGGATACCAGCGGCTACAGAGCAGCGAGAGACCTCTACTGGGCTTTGGGTGGGCTTCAGTGAGACCTCCACCTGTAAGACCCCTCTGTAGGCGCCTCCCCTGTAACGGCAAGCTCGTCACCCACTGAAACAATGCTGGAGCTGAAGATCCCTGAGACTCGAGGTGCCCGCTACCAGCCTCTCGCCTTCACATTCTCCAAGAGCTTCCATTGCGTCGCGCGGTTTCTATCTGTCGACTGCCAGGTTCACTCCCGCCTCCCCTCACCAGCAGACAAACTGAGCGAACAGAAGCCATTGAATTCCGACCATCTTCTCAAAGCTTAGCTCTCCAGGCAGACATTGATTTTAGAGCTGCGAGCAAAAAGTGCCATCGCGACGCGCACCACCTCATCGCAACACGTCCAAACAAAAGCGCAGCACCACCAACACTACCCACACCCCTTGGACTTTTGCGCGAGCGAGCGCACCATCACCAACGATCATGGCGCCAGCACCGCGTCAGGCGGCTGGGAGGCGCATGACGACCGCTTCGCCCGAAGGGTTTCATCAGCTGGGCCAGGCAGGACGGTACGGGACATTTACACTCTCTTTTCTCCCTCTGCCAGGGACGGTTGCAAGATCAGGCGGGCTAATGCGACAGCAGCAAAACCGGCGCGATACTCAAGGACCGCGGGACACGCGACGAACATGGCATGCAGCCCATCGACGACATCTTCTCCTCCTCACCAGCGCAACAGCAGCAGCGCGAAGCGACCCCACAGGAGGCATCCGATGCGGGCAGCGAGGATATGGAGATTGCTTCCAGTACGTGGCGTCATGACCGCTCTGGGCATTGAAGAAAGAGAAAAGCAAGCAAAAGACAGAGGACAGTAGAGAGAACTGACTTTTTGCAGGTGCCGGTCCGGGTCCGCAAACAGTGCTCAAGGGCCGCCAGCTGTCCATACCGAGGAGTAGATCCCCCGTAAAGACTAATCTCCGATCTCCAGCGCGCAAGATGCGGCTGGAGGAGAACTTTAGCCGCGAGGTGACGACGTCGAGAAAGCTGGATTTTGGGGGAAGGAAACCAAATGGGCGCGCGCATCTGCAAGAGCAAGAGGAGGACGAGGACGAGGAAGACTTTCAACCAGGCGATCATCCGGCAACCGAAGACGTTATCAACGAGTCGTTGCAGATGATTGAGGACTATGCACAAGAGCCGGAAGACGCACCAGAAGAAGAAGAGGAGGAAGAGGAGCAGGAGGAGTTCAATTTCGTCAGGACCAGCAATGCCTCCAAGGGCAGACGGAGAGCGCCAGAACCGATACAGGAGGAGGATGCAGAAGAAGAGGAGGAGGAGGAGGAGCCAGAACTGCCACCGCCAAAGAAGAGAGGCAGGCCAGCAAAGAACAGTCCGGCCGTAAAGGCAAAGCAGCCTGCAGCAGGAAGAAAACGGCCAACGCCGGCATACGACCAACCCGACCCCGTGGACGCGCAGGACGAGGATAACAATGCAGACACGAGGCCGCAGGCGAAGCGCGCAAAGAAGGGTAGACCATCGAAGGCAGAAGCGGCAGCACCAGCAAAAGCACAAAAGGCGGAACCGAAACGCAAAGGACGACCGCCAAAACGGTCGCAACAACCGTCCGCCTCTGAAGACGTCGGCGAGACATCGTTTATGGCCTTGCAGAAGGGTCCACCCCTGCCCAAGAGCCGTGGCCTCGTCTCGGTCCACCACGACACCGACTCGATGAAGCAAACGCGCTCGGGCCGCCATTCGTTCAGGCCTCTCGCTTTCTGGCGCGGCGAAGCGGCCGTGGCGGATCGCGAATCCCACGCGGACCCCTTCCGCAACGACAAGGACGCCGGGTTCATCGTACCGAGCTACAAGGAGATTGTGCGCGTGCCCATCGACACGCTGCCGTCGAAGCGGGCGCCGCGCTCAAAATCCCGCGCCAAGACAAAGGCCAAGGCCGCGACGACGGTGCAGGAGGAGGACGAGGAGCTGGAGGAGTGGGAGATCAACCCCGGTACGATGACGGGGACGGTCACGATCTGGCAGCCCGAGTACGAGCTGCACCCGCCGGCCGAGGACGAGGAGGTGCCGCAGGACGAGGAGCAGATTGCCATCAGCAGCGACGCTATCGAGACGCGGGAGATCAAGGACGCGACGTTCCGGTTCGCCAAGACGCTGACGATGCCGTTCATGGGGGCGGGCGTGGTGGACCTGCCACCGGGCGCGGAGAAGCGGCCCAAGAACTCGAGGAAGATGCATATGGTGTTTTTCGTGCACTACGGAAAGGTGCAGGTGAGCGTCAACGAGACGGTGTTTAGGGTGAGCGCAGGCGGGACGTGGTTTGTGCCGAGAGGTAAGTTGCTTGATCTTGTTCTCCCCTGTCGAAGAAGAAGAGGGAAACGGAACACATGAGAGAGGAAAGGAGTAGAGGCGCTAACCAGAGAGCAGGTAACTATTACCGCATCGTCAATGATTACGACAACCCTGCGAGGCTGTTCTTCTCCCAAGGCTGTGAGGTGCAGGCGCCGCAGGTGGAATACGAAGGATAAAAACGAGAAGGGTTTTTGAAGGGGTGCAGGATCATGTAAGGGAGCAAGCTCGTTGTGTGTGCTTGATATACCGCAGAGTCGAAAATTGTCTTGGTGGTCTTTTCTCTGTTCATAGCCTTTGTTGATCCAAGGTGGACGAGTGTGTGCAGGTCTGGGTAAGGCAGCTGGGAACGGCGCACAAGGTGATGAACAGCGTTTTCTTCTTCCTCTTCTTCTTGTCCTTGCTGTTCTCATTCGTCTATTTTTCACGAGCTTTCGCCGCTTTTGTGCCGTTCATTCTTGCTTCTGATGGGGCGGCGAGCTGTTTCGCGGAGAAGGCTGGTCGTGTGCATTTCTGGCCTTTGATATTTGATGAATACGGATTTCCAGCTTCTTCAACAACATGTGCGCAGCGGCGGTCATGATGATGCTCGTGATGACTGATACTGAGCTACGTTATCGGCGAGGGGGGTATTTGCAGTACCATGGCCCCGGGGGTCATGACCTTCGAGAGCTTTTCTCTGCGGCAAGAGAGAAGAGGGACTGCAAGAATGGCATCTCTTCATTGCCTAGCTGCTTGTTACCACTTGCACCGTCTCCTTTTCCTAGGTGAAAGCGCTGTGGTTTGCTACCAAAGTAAGGGCGTAGAGGAGCATGGCTTATGCTCTTTGGCCTACGCTTCTCTCGTTGGTGTGGCAGTGCGAGCTCGCTCAGACCTGGTTGGATAAATGGACATTTGGTCCCGAGACACCCTGTTTTCCACGATCAAGAATAGCCAGAATGGTCAGACCGGCTGCGATCGAAGTTGAAGGCTATTGATGGTGTGAAATTTATCTTGACTCTCTGCAGCTTCCCCAGCCACTACCTCTTTACCCTATCACAGGCCGTAGAGAACCGAAAAGGTCGCGAATGAAGTGCATGCTATTCAGTACCTTGGCCAGCACACGACAATCCCCGTGCCTTACATACGCTGTCGGGGCTTCACTGAGGAGAGCCCGCATCAACTAGGGCCATTGATCATCATGGATTTCATTGACCGCGTTCGACTCTCGACGTCAAACGAACGATATTACCACGCGCTGAACGTAGAGCACAAGTGCAAGTACATAGAAGCGCTTAAGGATAGGTTAGTAAACGCTGTAAGCGACAGGCGCTCTGCGCGCTTAATCACAATAGGAACAGCGCGTAAAGGCCGCGGCAATGACGTACTTTGCACTTCCATCAGCTTCACACAACTCGCTCGCTCCAACGCGACAGAGCTTCTCATCTTCCGTCGACACACCACGTCACAATGTTTCCTACACGGTGCCTCGCCCGCGCAAGAGGCGTCGCCAGCACCAGCGCCAGTGTCAGCGCCAACGAAGCGACCTTTTTCTTCGACAACCTCGTTCCTGTTCGCCTCGGCAGCCTCCTCACGGCCGCATGGCGCACCCCGACCAACGAGGACCTGCCGGACCTCGCGCGCTACGATCGGCTGGTCAAGCGGACCATTCCCAAGGATCAGGGTATGGAGGTCACTGGTATTGTACCGCGGCTGCAGGACGGCGGTGCGTTCGTGACGCTGCGTCATGAGCCGGGCTTGGATCCCAAGGAGATCGAGTCTAAGCTCAAGCCATTGAAGCCATGGTTCAACCCATTCCGGGCAATCCATGCCAAGCTGGTCCAGGGCACCCCTTGGCATGAGGATTTATCGCACTTCCCGACCAGTCTGATCAAGATCGAGTTCTTGCCGAGCGTCGAGGAGCAAAAGGAGCCACCAAGCGAACTGAGAAAGCAGACTCTATACAACCTTTTCCGCCCGTACGGCAAGATTGCGCAGATTATCCTGCAGCCGGCCGATTCCAAAGTGACGCCGAGATATGCCGAGGTGCTCTTCAAGCTGCGCAGAGATGCCATTATGGCACGCAACTGCATGCACAACTATGTCATTGACCATGCCAGTGGCAGCGAATCTACGGGCAACTCTTCGGAAAACGACTCTGGCGACAAGGCCAACCACGGCACCCGCTTCGAAATCTCCTACGTCAAGCGCGTCAAGGCCAACAGCATCTGGGATTGGCTCACAAATCATCCACGCATAGTCATCCCCATACTCGCCGCATTCCTCGCCGGTGCCTCCGTTATGATCTTTGATCCGATCCGCCAATTCTTTATCAAACTGCATATTACCCACTCTCTGAGCTTCACAAAGTCGCGTATCTGGAAGTGGTTCAAGTCACAGACCGAAAACTTCCCCTTTACAAACTCCCACGACAAGCAGGACGGTCTCGACACGGTCTGGAATCACCGACGGGATCTCATTGAGCAGCTGCGCGACTGGGTCACCCAAAATTCCGACACTTTTATCGTCGTCACCGGTCCCAAGGGCTCTGGCAAGTCCGAGATGGTCATGGATCAGGCGCTCGGCCACCGCAAGAACGTGCTTCACATTGACTGCAAGCCCATCGTCGAGGCTAGGGGCGAGACCATCACCATTAGAAGGCTAGCCGCGGCCGTCGGGTACCGCCCTGTCTTCTCCTGGGCCAACGGCGTGAGCAGCATGGTCGATCTCGCGGTGCAGAGCAACACAGGCGTCAAAGCTGGCTTCTCGGAAACTCTCGACACGCAGCTCAGCAAGATCCTGCACACCACGACTGCGGCTCTCCGACAGGTCGCCCTCGAAGGTCGCACCAAGAACGACAGTGACGTCGGCCTCTCCGAGGATGCTTATCTCGAGTCTCACCCGGAGCGACGTCCCGTCGTAGTCGTCGACAACTTTGTCCACAAAGGCGAGGACTATGCCCTGATCAACGACAAGATTGCCGAGTGGGCCGCCTCGGTCGTGCAAAACAATGTCGCGCACGTCATCTTCCTTACCAACGACGCCTCCCTGAAACCCTTGACCAAAGCCCTCCCCGATCGTGTCTTCCGCAGCGTGTCCCTCGGCGACCTCGAGCCCAGCGTGGCCAAATCTTTCGTTCTGAACCGTCTGAACCAGGAGCGCAAGAACGCGAAAGAAAACGATAAGGAGGAAAAGGAGGAGGATGACACGGCGGACCAACCCGTCAAGGCACCCTCTCTCGAGGGTCTCGAGGCTGCGACGGAGATACTGGGTGGTCGCCTTACGGACCTCGAGTTCCTCACGCGCCGGCTGATGACTGGCCAATCCCCCAAGGAAGCCATCGACGAGATCGTCGACGAGTCCGCGACCGACATTTCCAAAATCTTCCTCTTTGGCGCTCCCGGCGGCGATTCCGGAAAACCCTACTCCACGCAACAAGCATGGCACCTCATCCGATCCCTCGCCGCCTCGCCGACGCTGCGGTACCAGGAGCTCCTGCTCTCCCCGACTTTCTCCTCCTCCCTCAACCCCTCCGCCACCAACGGCGAGGCCGCCATCGAGGCGCTCACCTCTGCGGGCCTCATCGCAGTAACCTACCACCAGGGCTGCCCGGAGACGATCCGCGCGGGCAAGCCGCTCTACCAGGCGGCGTTCAGGGTCCTGCAGAGAAACAGGGTCCTTCGCGCGAGCATGGACCTGGCTGTGGTAAAGGAGCAACTTGCCGTGGAGAAGAAGGCGTTCAAGGAGATGGAGGCGGAGCTCAACATGCTCCGGGAGCTGCAGACGAGGGAGACGGATCTGCGGGCGCGGGCGGTGCTCGGTTCGTACAGGGAGAGCATGGAGAAGATGGAAAAGTTGGGTAAGGAGAAGGGGGAACTGGAGAAAATTCTGAAGAAGCAGCCTTGATACCCCATTTTTTTCTCTAATCTTGTGAGGAGTTGTGGGTGAGCATGGATAGGATTGCCTCAAGCAACAAGAAATGCTCTACTTATAGCATATACTATTTGTAGTAAAAACATGTTACATCTACTTTCTATGCTAGCCCTATGCCATCTAGGTAGCAATATGTTACGGCTGTAAGTTTTGAACAGTCAAAGAGATAAGCTCTTTTGTGGACGTCGCTTAAGGCTATATCTACTTGTAGAAAACGAACATTAAATAATCTTAAATTCCGTTAAGTTGATGTTTAGATCTCACAAGCTGAAGGCTTGATCATAAGAAAGTGATTTCGTAGTATTCCATCGATGCAGATTATCGCAGCAGAGTCATCTGTTACTTTGTTTGTTCGTAAAACAGTTTCTTCGTCCTGAAAGGCTGTGTCGACCCCGAACCTCGAGAGCCGACTTTGCAGCTGCACGCAACGTCAACCTGCCTGTCAGGCCCATCTCGTGAAAATGAGTCTGTCGCTCCATAGAATGTAGATAATGAGGTTCAGGACAAGAGATCCCTAGCTTTGGCAGCCCCAGTGCTCAAAGCCAGAACCTGACCATCAAACCTCCTCTTGCTTCTTGTTGCAAAGCCCAGGCCCCGCCAATGTTGAGGATGAAAGCCCGTGTCTTTTTGGTGGTCGAGATGTTCGTCTTCAGTAGCTCTTCGACGGAAACGGCGGGAGTCAGTTCTCTGATGTTGATGTTTGTGGAAGCATGATCGAGCTTGGATGGGACCTCGTCTCTAATGTATGGAAGCTAAGAGCACCCGCCATCTCATCCTTGACCAAGCTTACATGACATGGTGCGTAGCGAGTGCGAACGCCGAGTTTTCATGTTTCCCTGTGCCCTTATGAGGCCTCCTGCTGGTGGCATCGTTAAGGATTACCAAGAGGATTTCCTCTTGAAATCGTTCAAAAGCAAGACCTTGTCGACGCCCCATGTTCTCTCACCAACGCTGGAATCAAGACGACCAGCTTCTGAACGTTCGTTGCAGCCCACGTGGTGTTATCCTAGGCCGTCCCAGGATCTGGTCCCTTGGCAGTACTGCCAAATGTCAAGCTGGGTAATACAGCCAGGCCTCCTTATGATCTGGTCGTCAGCGGGCCTTTGAATTTTCGCATCGTATTTGCTTGTCAGCAGGTGTCTCTGTGTGCCTTGATGACAGTCAACTGCTAGTTATTAGCGTGCGCTCATACTTATGTGAAATCTATTCCATTTACCTAGACGTGTCTTTAGTCCGCCAAGAATCGAACGTGAACATTTCTCAAATGCCTTCTCCACCTCGTCGCCTTCTTACAAGGGACGATACATCGCCTTTGACTCGGGCTGTGCTCTTGAACCTCTCTCCCGAATCGGATACCAAATGATTTGGGCCTTTTGTGCCGTAAGACACAGTCAATTACAAAGGAGTGTCTTCATCTCTGACTGCCAAAAGCATGCGCGAACGGCAGACGCCCTGATTTCTAGTCGTTAGCATACGCCGATACTTTTTATTTTATATACTTGCCTAGCACCCAGATATGCTTCCAACGCACGAGTCATTCCGGTATCCCATGGACCACCCTTTGTTGAGGGATGGGATGGGTTGGCCAACCAAGCTCGGCAGGGTCGCGCCTAACGTCGATCCGAAGCGCCTAGGGGGCGGGATACTGTTTCAGTCATTGTCAGTTCAGCACTGACACATAGGCATGCCAGACTAGGGATAAGATCGGCTAGAGTGAACTTACATCATCGTCGTGCAGTCTGCATGCCACAGGGGCAAGGCAAGCTTGTGTGGCCCATCTGCTCGAGTCTCATGAGGGCCAACCCAAGTCGGCACGGTCGTCGTTTGGCTAGAATTGGGCTGATGTTCGTGATGCTGGCAATGACAGCTGCTGACAATGTATGATGGGTCGTTTCTGCCAAGACTGGTCGGTAAGCAGTGGAAGTAATGTCTTATGTGAGATCGTGATTGGCGGCGAGGAGAGGGTAGTGGTCCCCAAGGAGTCCCTGGAGCACGCTCATCTTTTGGATCGACCGAGAAAATGGAGGCTCGTCTCCATCAACAACCGCGCCGGAAGTGAGGACTTTTCATGTCCCGTTCTTCTTCTCCCAGGCCGGAGGGCGGACATCCACCCTAGCAGGCCTCTTTCTACCTCGAAAACGTCACCAGTAGTGTATAGAAGGCGTAGAACCCAATCTGCATTAAGCTCAGGGTTCAGGTATTCTGAGGTTATAACCCCTGTCTTATAGTTGTATGGATGTTTTGGCGAGGAAAGGATTTGCTTGAGCCCGTCCTGAAAAACACTCACAACAACCTGGGCTTCCTCTGGCAGGCCGCCGGCCTGAATGGGAGGGTGGCAGCGGCCACCCTGGTTTGATGAGTTTCTAAGGGCGAGGGTCAGAATCAAGCAAAGGATGTATACTTGAGAGAGAGAAATGCACAGCCGAGTGTTGCCAAATATTCACACTTGCACAACAACAGGCGTTTGAAGGTGAATCAGCCGGTGTGGTCGTGCGCTTGTTCACTGTGGCGTGCACGTCTGAGGTTGTTTGAGAATTCTATGGAAATCGCCTCATACATTATGACTATGCTCGCTTCACTGCCGTCATGGCGCATACCATGATACAACGCAAAGCATTTCTATTTGACCGGGCGGTTGCCACCATGCGTGAAGCCTGTTTGTACTTTGCCGTGTACGACTTGTGTACACCGTGAGTTCTTGTCGAGCCAGCACGTTCCGCGAAGCGACGGGCCGTGAAGTCCAAGTCACCGAAACTCAAGCCGATCCTGCAAAACCATCGCAAACACCAAGGTGAAGAAGCTGTCACGTCATCTGGGCTACCTTCACGTTGACGTTTGTCAGGCGACGAGGAAGCAAGCTCCCGGGTAGCTTTTGGCTGCTGCGCGGACCCGTTCCGCGCCAAATTTGATGCGCCCGAATCGCGTCCTTGGGGACGTGCCATTCGACGACGACCTGCAGCACCAAAGACACTGATTCCCTTTTTCGAAGCGTCACAGCGAGCACAGCATCCCTCCTGTCGTCTATTGGCTGTTTTCGTCACCTTGCACAGTCAATTACACACACGACTTCCCCGCTCTGACTAGAGCTCATCAATCTTGTATCGAGTGAACCCGACGCATCGATCGCAACTGCGACAGTCTTGGACACAACGACTTTACAGACAAGATGGGTTGGATTTGGGCATCACCGTCGCCAGAGAAGCCTGCTTCGCCGGCGCAGGGGCAACCACCCAAAGCGACACAGCAGACGGCAGCGCCCAACGAGCCGGCGGCTGACCCGGAGATTGAAAAGTTCCTCGACCTGTTTAAGAGCGACGCACAAAAACCCACAGGACCATCGCCGTCATCTTCCTCAACATCAGCATCAACATCCACATCCACAAAAGCAACCGACGAGAATGCACCCGCGAAATCATGGTTCTCCATGAAACCGGCTCCCGACCAACCCACCACCCCCGAAGTGCCGCCCCTCAAACCCCTCGCCGAGAAGCTTCTCCCCACCGAGATGTCCTGCCGGCAAGCCTTTGATCAGGCCTGGGCCTGCAACGGGCTCGGTGGGCAGTGGAACGCGATCTACCGGTACGGCGAGATGCGCAGCTGCAGCGAGCAGTGGGACGATTTCTGGTTCTGCATGCGGATCAAGGGGCAGACGGGGCCGGTCAAGGATGAGATGGTGAGGGCGCGGTACCGGGAGAAGGAGTGGAGGAAGTACGGGCCGGGGAAGAGGAGCAGCGAGGACGTGTGGGAACCCAGAGGGGAGATGGTGAGGGAGGGAGAAGCATTCAATCATGAACTGGATGAGAACTGGGCTAAGCAGTGAGGGCCTCGTCTGTTTTGCTGTACGATATGGGATTGTGATATACCATTTTGCTCTTGGACATGTGCATTTGCGTTGAGACTGCATTGGATGGACACAACATGCTCAATGTAAAGGCATCCTTGGAGCTTCTACCAACGAAAATGAATTCGCTGGACATGGGAATCAATTGATGCCCAAAACCCGAGGCCGCAGTCCGAACGGACTACCCGGGAGCCTTATCATTTCTGGATCAGGTGACAGACTGAGGGAAGATGACAGCGCAAGCACAGACAGCCGGGCCAGACACAATGTGGCTTACGCCACGAGCTTTCGACCTTCTAGGCTCTGCGCCACAGCATCACCTTTCCTTTGCTGTCACGGTCGAGGCGCGGGCCGTCGCTCGCGCTGTTTTGCTTGTCGTAGGCATGACGTCGATAATGCGGCCTTGGAGCTATTGGCTGATGCCGTGGGCAGGTGATTTTCTTGAATCCCAAAAACAGTCGAGATGGTGTTTGCGATGTGTGCTGTGTGTGTGTCATGAGCTTACAATGTACTTGACATTTAGTCCAACTAGATGACAGAACCCGAGTCGTACACTGTCACAATAACAAAGAGTCCGAGAGTCGATGAGCAAGCGAGGTGAGGGCTGGCCTTTCCTAATCGGGACTAGAATCGATTGTGGAGAGCACCCTGGCTGGTAATGACCTCACCGTCATCTCACAACCCGATTCCTACCATCTCTATCTACTTTGCCCATGCTGTGTCCCTGAATGGGATCCAGCACGCGGCTGAAGTGCTTACAGAGCGAGCCCGTACGCAAGCACAGACCGGGCAAAAGAACATAATAGCACAGAGACCAACACAGCCCATCACAACAATCCACATCGCAAGTGCCTCGTCAGCTCTCCCAGCCGGCTGATCCAGACGCATTCCTGGGTTGGTTAGGTCTACAGGTCAGCAGGCTGGAGGTGTTTCTCGAGGTACGAAATGAAATACACCCAGATTGCGATCGCCTGCCGCGAGCACCGGCTACGGGGTACTTCCAGCCTCAGGGAGGGGTACTTTTGATTGCACTACGGAGAGGTGGGGTCCGCAAGTCCTCCCTGCCACGCTTCCAAGTCCCGCCCGTGGCTGCAGGCCCTCCTCGCTCCTTCCTTCTCCCCATCCCCACCCCACTTCGAGGCACATCTGCGCTTGCCAATCTGGACGGCACCGACTTTTTCTCGCGGTCTAGAACGTCGCTTTTGGAGCAATCGCGTGTCGTCGTGTCTTGGCCTTTTCTTCCCCCGTCGTTGCTGCTACTCACTCACTTGCAATACGGTCAACCCTAAAAGGCTCTTTTGCAGAGTGAGCTGTCTCTTGGTCTTATTCCCGTCCATCCGTTAGGCTGCAGATTGATTCCCACGTCACAGTCGCTTTGGTTTGTGCAATTTCACATTCCCTCTACTCTCTGCTCCTGCACCACCATCTGTGTCTCTCTATTCCGTAATCGTTAGTATACGCGCATCTCGAACGACGTGCCCTTTTCGGATAACACCACCCACTCCCAGCACCCTGACGCGGACACGAAACCATACTCAACATACCAGCACAAAGGGTTTATCCCCATGCTCTCATCGTCCTCATCACGACGCCCATAATGGCTCCCCCCGAGGATGAAGACGCCTGGCTAGCCTACCTCGAAGAACGCAAACGCGTCGCCACCTCCATTGAGTCTCGCATCGCCGCCATCGAAGCCCATACCGCCGCCACAAATGCCGAACCGGGTTCCCTCAGGATCTGGCTCGCAAAGGGCAACTACTTCTGGTCCCTCTGGGAGGCCGCCACCTCTCCCACATGCGATTGGCCCCCAGACGAGCTGGCTATTGCCCGCGACATCTTCACTCTAGGTGCTGCCCTCGACGTCTGGCAGCAGGGCTACGATGCCACCCAATACCGGCTCAGCGACAGCCACGAGCTTTGGGACCGCTGGATCGCCCTTGAGCAGGAGCAGTTTGAGAAGACCAGGACCACCGAGGGCCTGAGACGCATCACCACGCTGTTTCGCAACCGCCTACGAGTGCCGCACATGACCTGGGACCAGACCTCCCAGAACTTCTCGACCTTCCTCAACACATACCACCCCGACGCCTACGAGGGGCAGATGAAGGACGTCACCGTCCAAGCGCAAGAGGCGAAACGACTCATCGATGCCCGCGATCCCTTCGAGCTCAAGCTGAAGCAGGCTGATCGAACAAACGACAAGGAGCAGTATGAGAAGGTCATGCTTGAGTACCTCGACTGGGAGATGATCCAGAGCAAGCGCAACAACGACTCCCCAGACACGGCCATCGACCTCTGTCGTGGCCTTTACGCGCGCGCGCTGTGCGGTGCCTTCGCCCACAACGAAGACGTCTGGCACGAATACGTCGTCTATCTCTCCTCCTCCTTCCGCTCGGACGTCGCCAACCCCAGGAACCTCCTGCCGATCCTCGAACGTGCCACAGCGCACTGTCCCTGGTCCGGCAAGCTCTGGTATCGTCGCATTCTGTCGGCCGAGGAAGCCGGCTGGCCGTTCTCTCAGATTGCCGAGATCAAGATGCTCGCGACAGGCGATGACCGTCTGTGCCGGGATGGGATGGAGAGCTTCATTGAGCTGCACCTCGCGTTCTGCGGCTATCTCAAGCGCTCCGCCATGGCTGACAACGCATCGGAGGAGGCCGTCGACCTGGCAGATATGGGACTCCGGTCGGCTGTCGAAGACGTCGTTGTCACAGGGCGTAAGTTGGTGGGCGACGCCTTCCAGGGAGATCCCAAGTGGCGCCTCGAGAGAATCCTCATCCAGTACCTTACCGAGAAGAAGCGCGATTTTGACGCCGGGCGAAAGGTATGGCAAGATCTGGCCGCAAAGCCGATGCTCGCCGACAGCTATGACTTTTGGCTTCGCTACTACATGTGGGAGATGACGGCTTACCTCACCACCCACTCACGTTTTCTGAAGCGCTCCCCAACGCCAGGTGCCACCGCTCCGCCCTTTGTCGCCCCGACACGCGCCACCGAGGTGCTGATGACCGCGGCGAGCAGGCGGACGCTCGATTGGCCCGAGAGGGTCTTTGAGGTGCTGCTTACGCACATCAACGATCACGAGACGCCGCAAGTGGTTACACGCGTGTTGGATAAGGTACACAGGCTGCAAAAGGCTGTGCGGAGGAAGAGAGAACAGGCAGAGGCCGAAAAACAAGCGGCGTACGCTGCATATTATGAGGCGCAGGGTGTACAGCAGCAGCAGCAGCAGGAACAAACTCAAGAACAGCAGCAACAACATTCGCATGAGGTGTCGCCCGCTGGGGGCAAGAGAAAGCGGGACGATGAGGCCGAAGACGAAGCGACTAAAAGACCTAAGAATGGGACTGTGGATGCGACGACGACCACAAAGCGTGATCGCGAACACAACACCGTTCTTGTGACAAACCTTCCATTTGAGGTTACGCAGACCAAAGTTCGCCAGTATTTTAAAGCGTACGGCCACATCAACGGCATCACTGCCTTCGTCCATGACGCCAAGACACAGTCTTCGACTGCCCTGATCGAGTTTTCCTCCACCGAGGAAGCCAGCTCGGCTCTCTTGCGCGATGGCAAGTACTTTGGCGAATCCCAGATTTCTGTCACATCTGGCGCGGATCTCACGGTCTACGTGGCCAACTACCCTCCCGCAGCGGACGACGAGTATTTGAGAAACTTGTTTGCCGACTGTGGTGAGATCCTGTCGATCCGATGGCCGAGCCTGAAGGTCAACTCGCACCGAAGATTCTGCTACATTTCGTTTCGCGAGCGAGACGCCGCGGCCAAGGCCGTGGCGAAAGAGAGCACCATGTTGGAGGACAAGTACCGCCTGCTCGCAAAGTACTCGGACCCAGGACGCAAGAAGCATCGAGAAGGCGCCGTGGCGGAAGGCAGGGAAGTGAGGGTCTCCAATCTGGATCTGTCTGCCTCGGAAGATGATCTGAAGAGCGTGTTTGGAAAGTACGGAAAGGTTACGAGGGTGAACATTCCCCAGAATATGGCCGGCCGGAACCGCGGATTTGCATTCCTGGAGTTTGAGAACAAGGAGCAGGCCGAGAAAGCGGCGCAAGAAATGAACGATGCCAAGTTCCGCTCGCAGATCATGACGGTCGAGGTGTCCAAGGACTCTAAGGTGAAAGCCACGGCCAAGAGCGGGAGGACGGCATCCTCTGCTTCGCCAGCGCCCGACAGGGACGCGGAAGGCGACGAGGCCATGGGCGATTCGGCGGCGGCATCATCAATCAAGCCGACCTTTGAGGAGATTAAGGCGCGAACGATCGCCCTGCTCGGACTGCCAGATACTGTGAACGATGCGCGCGTTCGCGCAATCGTCGATCCCTTGGGCAGAGTCGTCAAGATGGTGCTGCAGCCTGCGCACGGCGGTGCGAGAATTGAATTTGAGGATGCCGCGACGGCAGGACGGGCCACGCTTAAGCTCGACGGTATGCCATTTGAGGGCGGTAAACTCCGCGTCGGGTCGGTGGAGGAGCTCAAGGCCGGCAACAAATCATCCTCAACTTCTTCAGCACCAGCATCAGCGTCATCCTCTGTCGTTCACTCCACAGCGAAAGATGGCAAGGCCAAGACCAAGCTGGCGTTCATGCCCCAGCCCGCTATCCGGAGGGGCCCGCCTAAAACAACCGGCGGACCGAAGAGGGGGCTCGGTTTCGTGGCCAAGAAGACAGGCGTTGACGCTGCAGATGAAAATAACAACAAGCCGGAAGGAGAGGCAAACGGGGAGAAGGCCGCAGCGGCGAAGAGTAATGCCGACTTCAAGGCCATGTTCCTGGCTGGCAAGGGCGAGGCCACGCAGAACGGGAAGCAGCATTAATGATCATGGAGGCCCAAAAAAGCAGCCGAGAGGAGGTTTTGTGCGGAGGATGGATAGTGAAAAGGGGATGCCACTTTTTTTTTTTTTTGGAACGTTTAGCTTGGTGACAGCACGATGATACCTCGCAAGCATAGCGCCTGCGCTTGATTTTGTAATTTCACTTCTTCTCTTCTCCACGCAGTGTGTTTGTCGTCATGTCGGCAGTGTTTCCAGGTCGACATACATGATGGTGTCTATGTTGTGCGTTCCTCGTGTCTAAACTGGTCTATGAGATCTTATCAGACAAGGTCTTTCTCTATTTTTCCCCCTTGCACCCTACATGTAGTCTACTTGTCTTGCCTATCCACTCCAAGCCATCTTCCGCTTGTCCTCGCCACTCACTGACTTCTCCCCGCTCTTCTCCTTGGATTCAAAGTCAAGCTCATACCTGCGAGGGCGTGCTACGCCGCACTGCCCATGATGTTTTTGTCGGCCCCAAACTCCTGCGTGTACAGCTTCTGCCAGATGTCCAGCCACTTCTCCTGCTGCGTGGTCGGTCGTTTTCCAGGCTGGCGGAACGAGCGTGTCAGGATATCGCGGAGGCGGGCGCGCAGGATTTTGAGGACCAGCGTGGTTTTCCAATCAGGAAGGGAGAAGCGGCCGCGGTTGGAATCGAGGACGATGACGCCGGAGAAAATCTAGGGTTTGTCATTGTCAGCCATGGTCCAGATTGGGAGGGAGACAGGGGAGCTTTACATCACAGCGGACGTCGCCACAGAGGAGGGCGATGGAAAAAGGGTCCGTGGCTGTTGTCTCGTGTGCGTGGTAGACCCTGCTATCGTTAGTGGCGATCATGCTTAGAGGACTTGGCGGACGTTGAACTCACGTCTTGGATTGCATAATGTGGTAGTAGCTCAGCCACTTCACATCCGACCTCCCCTTGTTCACACTCGTTGGATGCACGCTGATGGACTGGTTGTTGCCGATATTCCGCAATCCCTTCGTTCCGGGCACGTCCCGCACCAGCATCTTGGGATAGAAACTCCACGCGATGACGGAGCTCGTGATGATGTCCACTTCCGAGTTGAGATTGACACGGTAGGGCACTTCAAAGAAGACCTGCTGGCGGCGTCGACCACCCGATGAGAAGCGTAGGCTGCGCAGGTTACGACGCTCATCTTCTGTCAATGAAAGGAAACCGGAATCTGCGAGACTGACGAGGAGCTGGCCTTTGAGATCTTCAATGTTCGCCAACGTCTGCTGCGAAAGAAAGTTCTTTCTGCAAAACTGAAACTCTTTCCCGCCGCCGCTGTTGTTTTGGCACACGCGCTTCCAGGCGAGATAGGCGTTGTAAACCGTCAATAGGTCAGAGTCACCACGCTTGAATGCTTGCTTCGCGTTATCAGCCTGCGCGCGCTGGCCGAATGGTGCGGAGAACGGGGATTTGGCCGAGAGGATGGCGGCAACGGTGAGCGCCATGTCGAGACACTTGAAGATGGTGCCCATGAGGATGAGCTTGCCAAGGAAAACGTCAAGCGGAAGACGCGCAAGCTGTGTACCCAGTGGTGTAAGGTCTTCTGCTTGCGTAAGAGCCCTGACGTCCACGAGTGCATCGATCGCTCTCCGGATGTTCTTGCTCGACGGCGCATCCAGCGCGCTGCCCAGCGTCTCTTCAATGCCTCCAATCTTGCACATCTTGACACGAATAGCGAGATCTTGCAGCGACAGACGCAGCATTTCCGGTGTCTGCTGGTCGTTCATGAGCTGGTCATGTCGGTGCTTGGTGAACATGTGGAAGCAGAGACCCTGCTGCACACGACCAGCCCGGCCACGTCTCTGTTTGGCATTGGCGCGAGAGATGAACGTATCGATCAGGCGGCTGAGCTGTCTTCTCTCGTCGTAACGCATTTCGCGGTGCTTACCGGTGTCGATGACGCATGTCACGTCGGGGATCGTGATACCCGTCTCGGCGATATTGGTGGCAAGGACAACCTTGCGTACCCCCGGTGGAGGAACAAGGAAGGCAGACTCTTGCTCGTCCGTAGCGATAGACGAGTGCAGAGGATAAATGAGCCAGTCTTTCTGGAAGCGAGGGTCACCCATGAGAAAGTCGTTGAGAGTTCTGATCTCGGCAATGCCGGGCAGGAAGACCAGGACAGCTTTGCTGTAATCTGAGAGCGAGGGATCAGATGCAATCTTGGCGATCAGCTGTACAATGAGATCAGGCTCGATGCGATACTCGTCCATTTGCGCAATTGTTTGGCGGGTTTTGGGCGAGTACTTGACCAAGCTCTTGGAGACGTCGCTCTGAGGACCATCGGCGTCGCCATCGGCAGGATCATCGTCCAGATCAACCATCTTGTCGGGTGGTGTATCGCTGGCTTGGTACCCCGTGAGCTCGACCGCATCTTCAAGATATCTGACCTCAACTGGAAAGGTTCGACCAGGTACGTTAAGAACAGGTGCACCGCCAAGATAATTGGAGAACTTTTCTGCGTCCACTGTCGCGGACATCAGGACGACCTTGAGGTCCTTACGAAGAGTCAACAGCTTCTTCAGCACGATGAGGAGAAAGTCGCTGTCGATTGTACGTTCGTGGACTTCGTCAAGGACAAGGTGAGTAATGCCCGACAGCTCGTTAGAGCCTTCAAGCATACGCATAACAATACCCGTCGTCGCGTAGACGAGTCTCGTCTCGCGCGATGTGTTCGACTCGAGGCGAATGGAGTACCCGACAAGCGATCGGTTCGTGCCCAAATCGCCTCTGCCCTCACCGAGCTCCTCACTTACACGCTTGGCGAGCGACAGCGCAGAGATACGTCTCGGCTCTGTGCAGTACACACGACAGTCTTTGCCTTGCATCAAAGCGTGCTCCAGCAAGAAGGCAGGAACCTGCGTACTCTTACCACAACCTGTCTCGCCACATACAATGATGACCTGGTTCTGGTCAACAGCGTCAAGAACCCGCTGCTTGAAACTCCACATGGGAAGCTGCATACGCCCTTGAAGCATTTGGCGGAAGCGTGGCGTGCTCGCCTTGTCCATCCAAATCTTTCTGTATGTCTCATCGCCGCCAGTGGTCTGGCTAGCACGATCCTTGCTGCTCGCCTCGCTCACGTTGTGTGATGATTTAGCGGTGCCTCTGCCCCTGAAAGCACTTTGAAGAATAACGCCATCTTCAAGCTCCTGATCCTGCCTCTTCCGGACCATATCTCGCAGCGCCCTAATGACTTCACGATCGTCCGCGTCGAGCTTGTCCTTTTTCTCCACGGCAAGCTCTGTCCACAAGTCTTTCCATGCCGCTGGAAGGCGAAGACTGACTTTTTCCTCGCGCGAGTTGCCGCTAAAGATACAGAAAAGCGCGGCTGTGGCGACGTAGGATTCGGACTGCTTTGAGTCGGGTGTCGCGACCCCTGTCATGGTTAGAGTGAAGCGATTCGGGTCGGCGAGGACAGCCAATTTAGGGCTTTCGACAATGACAGGAACCTCCTGGGGTTTTGACCACCGAATGTCCACAGCATGCTTGTTGGTGAAGCTCGATTGCGATACGAGGGTGTATGTAATCCGGACCGAGCTGTCTCTGGAGCGACAAGCATCTTCAAGCGCCTTCTTGGGCGACACTCCGGTCCACTTCCCAAAGTCTCGAATCACTGTCTTTGCGCCACTTTCAGACGTGATGATAGTTTGCGACTGGCCGGTAACAGCGTTCACCTCGGTTTGGGGCAGAGACTCAAACAGACCAGTAATGCCGTCCTCGTCATCATCACCCTCGGCGAGAATCTCCGCCGCAATACGAGCAGCCTCGGCATTGATCTCGTCATCTTCGTCAACCTCATCGGCTTTGGGAGGTGTCGGTGTTTCCGCGACTGGCACGTCTTTCTCCGCCTGGCTCTGCTGGCTTTTCTTGGCCTCGGCCAGCTCCTTCTCCAACGGTATCCTCTTCGCTTGCCATTGTTGCTCAGCAGCGTAGTGATCAAAAAGAACATCACTCTTGATTTTCGCGAGTTTGGCCTCCATCCTAGCTTCCAACAATTCATCTTCAGTAGGCTCAGCATCCGGCCGGCTTCTTGAGCCCAATCGCTCGAGCTCCAGAAGCTTCTCCTTAGTCGCAACATATTCGGAAACAAAGCTATCGGGGTCAATATCGCTGTCGTAGGTGACTTCAAGCTTTTTCGGCTTGTTTCCCTTGCGGTTCCCGCCTGTGTCCTTGCTCTTCTGTTTCTTGGCTCCATTTCGACTGTCAGCAGCTTTAGGAGTAACGGGTCGACTGGGAAGAGGGGTATCCGTAGGAGTTTCTACACTAATCAGTTCGTGTCGAGATGAGATGGGAGACGGAAAAGCTTTACCCTTTACAGCGGACTTCTGTTTCGGCTCATATGGGGGCAGTTCCTCGGGGGAACACTCCCGGGCTAGCCATTCCATCGCCTCTTCTAAACCCCATACGAGATCCTTGCCTGAGGCGGGTATGCTGGGTGAGATATCCAGCACGTATTGCATTGCTGATTGAATACGATCTTTGGGAAATTCCGTCTGTTGGAGAATCATCTGTAAGGTCCACAGACGCGCAATCATCTCTTCCTCCGGTGGCATTTTACCGGAACTACCAGCTTCGGACGAGAGACTCGAGGCAGCGAAGCGACTTTCCGCTTGAATCAGGTCCAGGATTTGGTCCAACAGCTCCTGCGGCAGCCATTTCGGGCTGTTCACAGAGTCTGCCTGACCGCGCAGCAGGCGACGGTCTGTTTCCAGGCGTTGCTTCTGCCTCTGGGCATCCTTCTTGACTCTTGGTGCATACTTGTCGACGAGAATCTGCAGCTGATCCTCTTCGAGCTGCCTTTCGAATTCCTCTGGGGAAAGCTTTTTCTCTTCGGCCGTCGTTTGAGTCGAGGTTTCGTTCTTGGTCTCGGTCTTTGCTTGGTCGTTTGCTGCTTGAGCAGAGGCAGATTGGGCCTTTGTCGAAGCAACGACAGGCTCTGTCTCGGTCTCGGGTCTCGGTTTCGAGGCGATCGAGGTGGTCGCAAAGCCTCGAGCTGGGTTGGCAGCAGGCTTCTTCTTCTTGGCCATCGTGGTGGATTCTTGGGGAAGCCGATTCTGATGCTACACACAGCCTGGTTTGAGTGACGTCAGGCCAGCTTCGGGTGTGCAGCTTCGGCAAGCAGATGGAAATATGGTCGTCGTTTGTCTGGCTGTCGTAGTGCGATATCGGCCAAGCTTGGTGAATGTCGTGGGCCTCAGACCCCAAGCAAGGCTCACCGGGGCGATCCACGGGACACCGTTTTCCACTGTCTCCGCAAGTCAGGATCTCTCTGTGCGAGCTCGAGGATTTGCCAGTCCATTTGCTGGAGCGATGCCAAAGAGTCAAGGCGTGAGAAGCGCTGAGGGTTGGGTGATGCAAGATGAGTAATAATTGTGGGATTGGTGGTGATGGCAGTGGATGGATGGATCGAGAGAAGGGAACGAGCCCCGCCAGAATTTGACGTGGGGTCCCATTTGCTCTGGCTGGTCTGGTCGTAGGGCGATTCTGCCTCTGCCTCTGCCTCTGCTGCAGAAACTCTCGCTCAACGACAACCCGGCCTCATCGCCAGCTTCAAACTACCGCAATTCTTCGTTCGACCGAACAATTTGCCCTGCTGAACCCCTCGATCATCGTCTGCAGGGCCCCGTAACGGTACCAGCCGAGCTCGACCGGGCAAGCAGCACGGCTCAGACCGCCCAAGCATACGCCCAGCTCGTTGGCACGCGATGAGTTCTCAATTCGACTTTTGACTGTAAAAAAATAAATCCGCCTCCCCGTCTCTCGCAATGTCCAACCCGGAGGCAAACGGCGGTAATGCCGTCGAAGCAAAGCCGGCGTCGACGCTCGAGCTTCCCATCATCACCAAAGACCTGGCTTCATCCTCCACCAACACCAGGATATCTCGAATTCACGAGCTCTCAGAACAGGTCGCCCACCAGCGTACGTTCCGTTTTCTTGCCCGGGGGGCTTGGATGCACAGATTTTATCTTCTAACATTATGCAGCTGCTGAGAACGCCTCCGATGCCGATCTTTTACGACTCCTCTTTCACACCCACGCCTATTACCACGACCGCGAATCGCGATTAGCGGTTCAGAAATGTCTTGCTTCCATCCTCAAGCGCGGTCCGTCTTCTGAGGCTCTGCGGCCGCTGGTCAAGGCTATGCGTGCCGAGAGTCAGAAGCCCGGAATCTCGACTGCCAAAGCCTTCGTTCTTGTCGAGTGGTGCAGCATACTCGTCCAGCACGTCGCAAACACCGAGACATGGGGCAAGGAAGGGTCCGATATCCTGCTCACCTTGGCGGCAGCATTGGACAAGTGTCTCGGTCCTGCTGCGAAACGCAGCCTTTCCCATTCTGCTATTGTGGTGGCTCGTCGCACTGTACGGAAGCTCTTCGTCTCGGCAGAGAGCCGTGAAAAGTACCAGGCAGCATGTGTCAAGCTCCTGAGCGACAAAGGTTCTGCTTCTGTTGCCCACAATACCTCTCTCTTGGGCGTTATTGCCGGTGTTTCTGCGCGCAACGACGCCCTCAGGGGCGCATTCGAGCCTCTCAAACCAGCGTACTACGACTTTTACACCCGCGAAATTCTCGGTACCAAGACTGCTGTGCCTGCCCATATCGCTGGAGGGTTTACCGACTTCTTCCTCAACTTCAGTCAGCTGGACGAAATCGAGAAGAACCTGATTCCCGCCGTCGAAAAGTCTTTACTGCGTTCACCCGAGGCAATCCTTACGAGCGTCTTGAAGCCTTTAGTACTGTCACTGCCTGTTGCCTTCGACTTGTCAAAGCTCCTGCAGGATAAGCTCTTGAAGCCCATCTTGTCCAATGTCAAGTCAAGCAACGCGTCTACCCGCAGTGGGGCTTTCGGGAGCTTCAAAGCGATTGTATCTCGTTGCGGTGACGATGCGGCTCTCGCCAAAATCGTGTCAGAAATTGCGACCCCCTTGAAGGGCGGAAAACTGACCTCGCCCGACCATCGCATCCTTCACGCTGAGATGCTCCGCCAAATCAAGCTATCCGAGGAGAGTGCTGCCGCTATTGTGGCTGCTACTGTAGCTGTCGCGGTCAAGGAGGGCAATGAAGCAGCTTTAACACAAGAAACAGCCGCTTTGGCCTCTTCAGTAACTTACCTGGTGCAGTCCGGAACGGAGATCCCTAAAACGGCAACAGATGCATTCGCAAAGGGGCTCGCCGACAAGAAGCCAGTCTCCCGCAGACTCTGGCTTTTGCGCGCTGGTGACATTATGCATGCTGCGCAAGACGGAACCACTTGGGCAAATATCGCCCCTTTTGCCGAAGTCGCTGTGCCAAAGTTTGTTGATGTCTTCAACGAGACAATCGCCAACCCTGCTACTGCCGCCCAGAACGGTACCGTAGTTGGTTCCTTCATTCTCGTGTCATTGGCACCACTGCTGGCATCTAACGGAGCAAAGGCAAGTGAGCTTGTCGCCAAAGCACAAGTCCTCAAGACAGCTCTCTCGGTCGGCGAGAAGCAATCTTTTCTCTGCAGCCCACGTGTTTACACAAAGGTGACTGCGGCAGAGGACCTCCAGTGGCTCAAAAAGGCGCTGGCCACCGTTGCCCCGAATCTGGATCAGGCCACGAGTCAGGACATTACTCGCAGCTGGGCCGATGCCATGATTCACCTCATCTCAAGCTTGAGTGTGCCGCCGCATGTTCAAAAAGAGGCGGTACAAGAGCTTCAGCAACTTTATGTGGAGAGACCGGACGCCGTCTCTTCCTTCATCATCAACGCGCTGTGGGTAAGCTTTGAAAACGTCGACAAGGATAGCAAATTGGATGCTCACAGGCTCGTTGAAGTTCTTCGAGCCATCTGCCCTGAGCCAAGTGCCTTCGCAGACCGCCCAGTCGAGCTGCTCGAGGCTCAAGCCTGCAACTTGCTGGTTCTTGCCCGTCCCGAGTTGATTCCACGAGCCAGCTGGATCGATCTCTGTTTGCGAACCGGTCTTGACCCGGGTGCCCTCGCTCGCAAGCATGAGGAGCCTCTTCTCCGCGAAATTGCAGCAAGGACGTCCCCCGAACAAAAGTCTGACCTCATTCGCCTCGCTGCTTCAAGAGCTGCGGCTGAGCTTGCCTTTGTCTCCCCTGAAACCGTCATACCCCGTCTCATGCAGCTGATTGCTCGCGATCTCGACCCTTCTCAACTGAAGGATGTCGGTCCCGTCGAGGCAGCCATCTTCAGAACACCTGAGGGTACCGCTTTCGTGGATGTCCTCGCCAAAAAGGCGCAGGAAACCGTTCCCAACAAAAACACGAAAGATTATGACATCCTCAAGTGGGAAGAGGAGCTGAGAAGTCAACTGGAGAAGAAGAAGGGCGAGAAGCGCAAGCTCACCGCTGAGGAGAATGCAAAGGTCAATGCCCAGCTGAAGAAGGAGGCTGCGATCCGTGAGAATTTGCAAGGTGTCGAGGCTCGCCTCATGCGAGGCATCGGCATTGTGCAAGCTCTTGCTACTGGCCCGCCTACTGAAGCCACCCTTTGGCTCGGCTCGGCTGTCAGCCTCCTTCTCGATATCATGGATGCCGGCGCAAGCCTTCTCGTGGGCAATGCAGCTTCCATCGCCTACATTACTTGCTCGGATAAGGTCAATGGCAAGCTCGGGACCATTCGCCCTTTCATCGGTGCTGCAACACTCCGCTTGCGTGGCATTGCCGTCGAGGAGCAGTACAGCCAACAGAACGTCGATGAGCTCGTTACCCGTGTCCTGTACCGCGTCAGATTCGCAGGAGAACAGCGGCCATTTGATGCTGCTTCTCTGATATACTGCCTCCCCTTGGTTCTTGATATCTTGCGTAGAGGCGGTGTTGGAGAAGACGTGGATGACAAGGATGCTCAGCTTGTACTTGCTGTCGAATTTCTCTCCTTCCACACGGACGTCTGCAAAGACGAGGCAACGCCCCGCGCACAACTGTTGTCCGTTCTCATCGAGTCTTTGCAAGCCTATGCTCAACACTACAAGCTCATCAAGGACTGCTTTGCCGACCTCTGCCGATGCATTGCCCCCAACATCAGCCGGGACGAAATTGCTGTTCTTACGCAAGGCTCCATCGTCCCTCAGGCCGGTGTCCGTTCCACTGTCCTGCAGTCAATCAGTGCCGAGATTGACGTCTCTGAGGTCGGCTTCTGCGACGAAATATGGCTAGCTGCACATGACGACGATGAAGAGAATCAAGAGCTTGGCAGAGAAATTTGGGAGGAGAGTCATGCCGACTTGGACGAGTCTGCCCCCATGAAAATGCTCCCTTACTTAAACAGCAAGGACGGCCAGCTCCGTAGGGCTGCTGCTCGCGCTCTTGCTGAAGCCGTCGAGGCTCAAAAGCAAACCTCAGACCTGGTACTTGCCAAGCTCAAAGAGACATATGATGAACTTGTCAAGCCCAAAGCTCAGCAACTAGACGAGTTTGGTATGCCTAAAAAGATGGACACTACAGACCCATGGGAAGCTCGTCACGGTATTGCCACAGCCTTCCGTCAACTTGTTGGTGTCATGACGACTGAGCAAGCCGATGCGCTCTTCGACTTTTTGATCGAATTTGGTCCTCTTGGTGACAAGAATGCCACCGTCCGCTCTGAGATGCTCGACGCCGCCATTCACACAATCAATGTGCTGGGTGGACAGATGGTGGATGCGCTCATGAAGAAGTTTGAGAGCACCCTCGAAGGGCCCGATCGTAACAGCGAAGCGGCGGATCGTGTCAACGAAGCAGTTGTTATTATGTATGGTGCACTCGGCCGTCATCTTCAACAAGGCGACGCCAAGATTCCCATCGTCATTGAGCGACTGCTCTCGACCCTCAGCACGCCTTCCGAGACTGTGCAGTACGCCATTGCAGACTGCCTGCCTCCCCTTGTCCGTGCCTGTGCGGACAGATCTTCAAAGTACTTTGACCGCGTGCTCGATGAGCTCCTCAACTCAAAGAGCTACGCGCAACAGCGTGGTGCAGCATACGGTCTTAGTGGCTTGACCCTTGGACGCGGTATCAGTGCTCTGCGGGAGTACCGCATCCTCACGTCGCTGAAGGCGGCGATGGACAACAAGAAAGAGGCCAACCAACGCGAAGCCGCTCTGCTCGCATTTGAGCTCCTGTCCACTATTCTCGGCCGTCTCTTCGAGCCCTACATTATCGAAATTGTTCCGCAGCTCCTTGGTGGCTTTGGTGACACCAATGCCGATGTTCGCGACGCTTGTCTGGCAGCTTCCAAGGCCTGCTTTGCCAATCTGAGTTCTTACGGTGTGAAGCGAATTCTGCCCACACTCCTTGATGGTCTCGATGATCAGCAGTGGCGTAGCAAGAAGGGAGCTTGCGAGCTTTTAGGTGCCATGGCATACCTTGACCCTCAACAATTGGCAAACAGTCTACCTGACATCATCCCTCCTTTGACTGGTGTTCTGAATGACAGTCACAAAGAGGTCAGGGCGGCAGCGAACCGCAGTCTTAAGCGTTTCGGCGAGGTGATCAACAACCCTGAAGTCAAGAGCCTCGTTGATATTCTGCTCAAGGCTCTGAGTGACCCGACAAAGTACACTGACGATGCGCTCGACGCTCTGATCAAGGTTCAGTTCGTTCATTATCTGGATGCCCCTTCACTTGCGCTGGTCACTCGCATTCTCCAGCGTGGCCTCGGCGATCGCTCGCAAACCAAGCGCAAGGCTTCGCAGGTCATTGGCAGTTTGGCCCATTTGACAGAGAAGAAGGACATTGTGCCCCATCTTCCAATTCTCGTCGCCGGGCTCAAGCTCGCCGCCGTCGATCCTGTGCCCACCACTCGGGCCACAGCGTCCAGGGCTCTTGGTTCCTTGGTGGAGAAGCTCGGCGAGGACGCCTTGCCCGATCTCATTCCAGGTCTCATGCAGACTCTCAAATCGGATACTGGTGCTGGCGACCGTCTTGGATCCGCTCAGGCCCTCAGTGAGGTTCTCGCCGGTCTGGGCACGACCAGACTGGAGGAGACCTTGCCTACCATTCTGCAGAACGTCGAGTCCTCCAAGCCGGCCGTCCGCGAGGGTTTCATGTCACTTTTCATTTTCTTGCCTGTTTGCTTCGGAAACAGTTTCGCAAACTACCTCGGCCGCATCATTCCTCCCATTCTTGCCGGTCTGGCTGATGATGTCGAGTCCATCCGCGAGACAGCTCTTCGCGCTGGTCGTCTCCTTGTCAAGAACTTTGCTACTCGCGCTGTCGACCTCCTCTTGCCTGAGCTCGAGCGCGGTTTGGCAGACGACAGCTACAGGATCCGTCTCAGTTCCGTGGAGCTTGTTGGTGACCTCCTATTCAACCTTACTGGTGTCAAGGCCACGACAGAGGACGGAGATGAAGAAGAAGACGAGGACGCCGTCCGGGAGGCTGGTGCTTCCCTCAAGGAGGTTATCGGCGAAGACAAGCGCAACAAGATCCTCTCGGCTCTGTATGTTTGCCGTTGCGATACTTCCAACGCTGTCAGATCAGCCGCCCTGGCTGTCTGGAAGGTTCTTGTTCACGGTCCTCGAACTCTCAAGGAGCTGGTGCCGACCCTTACCCAGCTCCTCATTCGCCGCCTTGGTAGCTCCAACATGGAGCACAAGGTCATTGCCAGTAATGCCCTCGGCGAGCTCATTCGCAAGGCCGGTGACGGCGTACTCGCCACCCTGCTGCCGACTCTGGAGGACAGCTTGCAAGTTTCTACCGATCCGTATGCCAAGCAGGGTATTTGCCTCGCCCTCAAGGAGCTTATCGCCTCGGCCACTCCTGAAGCTCTCGAGGAGCATGAGAAGGTCCTCATCTCGGTTGTCCGCATGGCTCTTACGGATACCGATGACGAGGTTCGTGAAACCGCGGCAGAGGCGTTCGACTCGCTGCAGCAGGTTCTCGGCAAGCGTGCCGTGGATCAGGTTCTACCCTTCCTGCTCAACCTGCTCAGACAGGAGGACCAGGCAGAAAATGCCCTCGCCGCGCTTCTCACGCTGCTCGAGGAGACCACGCGCTCGAACATCATCTTGCCCAACCTCATTCCTACGCTTATCACACCTCCCATCACAGCGTTTGATGCCAAGGCTTTGGCCTCGTTGTCGAAGGTTGCAGGTGCTGCGATGAACAGGCGTCTGCCCAATATCATCAACTCTCTCATGGAGAACGAGATCAACTGCCAGGAGCCCGAGCTTCGGGAACAGTTGGCCACCTCTTTCGATACCGTCATTCAGTCTATCGACGAGTACGATGGCCTCAACACGATCATGAACGTCATGCTTGGTCTCCTCAAGAACGACGACCACAGAAAGCGCGCGGCCACCGCTATTCACTTGGGCAATTTCTTTGCCTCAGCGAGCGTGGACTATGCAAGGTACAACCCAGACATTGTGCGGTCGCTGCTCAATGGATTCGACGACAGCGATATGGAGACGGTCAAAGCGTCGCATGCTGCTCTTGTTGAGTTTACCAAGAAGCTCAGAAAGGAAGAGATGGAGTCTCTGGTCCACTCTTCACGTCAGACCCTTCAACGCATTGGTGTTGCTGGTGCCAACCTCAAGGGTTTCGAACTGCCCAAGGGTATCAACGCCATCCTGCCCATCTTCTTGCAGGGTCTCATGAACGGTACACCCGAGCAAAGAGTGCAGGCCGCCCTCGGTATTTCCGATATCGTCGACCGAACAAGCGAGGCTTCACTCAAGCCTTTTGTCACTCAAATCACTGGACCGCTAATTCGTGTTGTCTCTGAGCGCTCTACGGATGTCAAATCTGCTATTCTCTTGACGCTCAACAACCTCCTCGAGAAGATGCCTGCAGCTCTCAAGCCTTTCCTGCCGCAGCTGCAGCGAACATTTGCCAAGTCTCTCGCTGATCCGGGGAGCGAGACCCTTCGTTCCCGTGCGGCCAAGGCTCTGGGTACGCTGATCAAGTACACGCCTCGTATCGATCCTCTGATCGCCGAGCTGGTAACGGGATCCAAGACGACCGACAGTGGCGTCAAGACCGCCATGCTGAAAGCACTCTACGAAGTCGTCAGCAAGGCAGGCGCAAACATGGGCGAGTCTTCGCGAACCGCTGTACTTGGTCTCATTGACCAGGACACTGACGAGCACAATGATGCCATGACGATTACGAACGCCAAGCTTCTCGGTGCTCTTATCAAGAACGTCCCAGAGACTGCGGCGGCCCCGTTGCTGAAGAACAGGGTTTTGACTACACAATTCACACCGTCGTCCGTATTAGCACTCAACTCTGTGCTTGTTGAGTCACCTGATGCCTTGCTGCAAACTGCTGCTGCCGAGGACCTGCCTGATCTGTTCTGCCAAGGCATGACTGCTAAGAATGTAAGTGACGAAACATCTTTTTTATTTAGAGACCTCGCTGACTCGCGCGACAGCCCTTTATTGCGGACAACTTTATTCTTGCCACAGGCAAGCTTTTGATGGCCTCGCCGCCAAAATCATTCGAGAGCACGAAGAAGATCTTCACCACATTGGCCGGCATTATCGAGCCCGGTAACCCGACTGACTCTCGCCGCCTCGCCCTGGTTGTCGTGCGGACGCTTGCCCGTTCCGACCAGGATATGGTGCGCCCTCACCTTCCGATCCTCGCGCCTCCCACCTTCGCGTCCGTCCGCGATCCCGTCATTCCTGTCAAGCTCGCCGCAGAGGCCGCCTTTGTTGAGCTCTTCAGTGTGGCGGATGAGGAGAACAGGGTCTTTGAGAAGTTTATGTCTGGGCCGGGCAGTGATCTGCCACCCAACACACAGAGGAGCATGAACGATTATTTCAAGAGAGTTGGCATGAGACTGGGCAGCCAGATTAGGGAGCGGAGAGAGGCAGAGGGTGGTGCTGGTGGGTTGGGCTTGTCGAATGATGAGCAGGAAGATGAGAAGGAGATTTGGAGTGTTGGTAAGATAGATGTTGGAGATGTTTTTACATAGACCTTCCTGTGTAGAGATGAGAGGGTACGACTTATCATATTAAAATGGTGGATGATAGTTCTTCTGAGCTTCACTCTGCGTGTACGTGACTTTTCCTAGAGTGGCGGTCATTAACGATTCGATCTGCTCGACCAGCTGTATGCTTGTAAAAGCGCCAGATTCCGTATGGCTCCTATACGAATCATAGCTTGGTACGGTAGATTCACAATTCCATCCTAACAAATCTGCCAGTGGATGATTGACGCGCAGTGTGGAGCACAATAGGGGCAGCCACAGCAGATCCTCGCGCATGTGGCTGATGCCGAAGGGTGGCTTGCAACAGTCACGTGCAGGCCGCACCGGGTTGAACGGCCCTCAATCGGGGTCCGCTTTTTTCAGCTCACGTGAGACCCCAAACCCACAAACAGTCTGGAAAGTGTGACCTCTGAAATTCTGTGCCCCCCTCCTACTCTGGACTTCACCGAACAACTCCCAATCGAGGATCCGGCCACTAACCCTCACCAGCAGCAATCATGTGAGTATATACCCTCGGTTCTTGGTGTGTTATGATGCTTTGCTGGACGTTGGGGATACTGTTGAGATGAATCGAGCCGGTTTCGAGATGGAATTGGATGGTTGAAGGGAGATGGAATCGACGCACGAAAAATCGATGACGGGCCCTTCGACAAGAAAAGAGAAAAAAAAGTTCAGCGGCAGCAAGCAAAGCAACACAACCATGGCGGCCATTGCAAACATCATGCGCATCGCAGGGGAAGAAAAGGCAAACAGATTGCTGACGAAACACCTTCTTTCACAGGGTCAACCTCACCACTCAGAAGCGCCTGGCCAGCTCGGTCATCGGCTGCGGTGAACGCAAGATCTGGCTCGACCCCAACGAGACCTCCGAGATCTCCAACGCCAACTCCCGCCAGACGATCCGCAAGCTCATCGCCGACGGCCTCATCATCCGCAAGCCCAACACCCAGCACTCCCGCGCCCGCGCCAGGGAGCTCAACCTCGCCCGGAGGGAGGGTCGTCACCGTGGCTACGGTAAGAGGAAGGGTACCAAGGATGCGCGTATGCCCCAGCAGATCCTGTGGATGCGCCGCCAGCGTGTCCTCCGTCGTCTGCTCGTCAAGTACCGTGCCGCCGGCAAGATCGACAAGCACCTCTACCACGAGCTCTACCACCTCGCGAAGGGTAACACCTTCAAGCACAAGCGTGCCCTCGTTGAGCACGTACGTACACCCTTTCACTAGACCTGTGTTTTCCGGGCAATGGAGCACGTGTGAAGACAGGAGAGCAGTAACTGACCATTATATCAGATTCACCGTGCCAAGGCCGAGAAGGCCCGTGAGCAGCAGATCCAGGAGGAGATGGACGCCAAGCGCGCAAGGAACAAGGCGGCCCGCGAGCGCAAGGCGGAGCGCGCTGCGGCGAAGCAGGCTGCCATGCTGAGCGAGGAGTAAAGCAGGACGTAATTGAAAACACACCATGTCACAAAAATTCAATCTCGTCACACTTTACTCTCTGTCATCTCGCACACCCATGCGTTGTCGTCTGCCACAACGTTTGTCGTTTCTGCTCTTACGCAAGCCATCACATGCGTTTCCCTCCTGAGGGGGGGTCACGAAAAAAGGGGGGTGAAGGGAAAAAGAGAGAGGTGCATGCACACACAATTCGGAGTCTTGAGGTTGGGTCTCTTTGTTTTTGCTTCCTTTCCTGGTATGTTCATTTGGGACTGGACCGGAGGAGGGAAGGAAAGGGAGGGGATCCCTGGCTTGTAGCATTGGCAATGAGAATACGATGCTCTTTATGTTTACCTTGCTGTCCAAGACTGGCGCGGCTACACAGTTCTGCGTTTCGCTTTGTCGAATCTGCGTTTCTCGTCCTGTGGCATCAACATCCATGCGGCCCAGATTGGTCTTTCCAACAGTTCAGTCACAGAACCAATGTGCTTTTACTCGGTTAGGTAGCCTAGGGGTCTATCTGAGGTTTGTCGGTCTATGATGCGGCGACGGTAGTGATCCAGAGTCTGTCCGCGTATTTCCTCAATGCGCCCGGACGGAAAGCTCCTGGTGTTGCCAGTGCCTCGCATCTTGCCACGTTGGTTCGCATTGACTGGAATGCTCAATTGGAGGTTCATTCTGCACGCTGTGCAGCGGTGGACTTGCAATGACACTTGGTTGCCAGGCATATCGAATTTGGGTATTCTGCAGACATAGCCCACAATAGCTGTGTACGATACATGCATACATATCGCAAGTACTTTATAACTCGCCCAGACTCGACAGCTGGCGTTGAATGACTCTGTTATTATGACACATACGGTTGTCTCTTCACATATTAGCTGCTTGCCAAGGACGTGAGGCTTGTCTGAGGGCGGTATCGGGGAGGACGAGGAGAGGACACTCCCGGGTAGCAGCATCACGTGATTCCCCAATCGGCGTCCCCAGGCCGGAGTGCGGGGTCGTATTTCCGGTCACTGGTTCGGCCGGGCGTTCCGTACAAAAAAGGCCACCATCCACTCATGTCTGTCAAGCCCATGACTGCCCATCTTATTTAGGCAGCCCCAACAACATCCGACGCCGGATCCTGGCCCCATCCCATTACCATCCCATTATCATCGCCTTTGCCATCGCCTTTGTCATCGCCTGCCTCTTTTTCCCATCTTATAACCGACAGCCTCGACCACCCACTGCAACTCCGAGCCTCTTTGGTCCGCTCACGGCTCTCTCTCTTCTGCTTGGACGCCCAGCTGAACCATCTCTTTCGATCCGATCCTTCGAATTCGTTTCCAGCCAGCCACATTCCCTCTCCCCAATTCGCGATCGCCCACATCATATCCCGCCATGTCAGTCACTGGTCTGCGCGGCGCCTCTGGCGCCCTGCGAGGCATGGCAAGGCCCTCTGCCGCGAGCAGGATCGCCTTCACTGGTGCCAAACGACTTTCTTCCAGCATGTCACTCGATGGCCAGCAACAGGTACGGCTTTGCCCAATATTCTCCCTCTACCCAACTCTCTCCCAGCACCAAAACCGCATAAGCCGAGCGAAGCCGAGCCAGACCGCAAAACTGACAATGCACAACCTCCCAGCTCTTGTCGGGCAGCCTCCAGCAGGCCGATCCCGCCGTGTACGATATCATTGAGGCGGAAAAGAACCGTCAGAAGCATTTCATCAACCTGATCCCGTCCGAGAACTTTACGTCGCAGGCCGTGCTCGACGCGCTGGGGAGTGTGATGCAGAACAAGTACTCAGAGGGCTACCCCGGCGCACGCTACTATGGCGGCAACGAGTTTATCGACAAGTCCGAAATTCTGTGCCAGCAGCGCGCTCTCGAGACATTCGGGCTGGATCCCGCGCAATGGGGTGTCAATGTCCAGCGTACGTCCACTCTCCTCCCTTTCCTCTCGCGCGTTATCGTGGCTGCGTGAGAACTAGGATACCACATGCTGACTGCCATGGACAGCCCTCTCTGGCGCCCCGGCCAACCTCTACGTCTACTCTGCCCTCATGAACACCCACGATCGCCTCATGGGTCTCGACCTCCCCCACGGCGGTCACCTTTCCCACGGCTACCAGACGCCCACCAAGAAGATCTCCGCCATTTCCAAGTACTTTGAGACCTTCCCCTACCAGCTTGACGAGTCCACCGGTCTCATCGACTACGACGCGCTCGAGAAGAACGCCATGCTCTACCGTCCCAAGATCATCGTCGCCGGCACCTCGGCCTACGCCCGCCTCATCGACTACGCCCGTTTCCGTGACATCTGTGACAAGGTCGGCGCCTACCTCGTCGCTGACATGGCGCACATCTCCGGTCTCGTGGCCGCCAAGGCGCTCCCCAGTCCCTTTGCCTACGCCGATATCGTGACGACCACCACCCACAAGTCTCTCCGCGGCCCCCGCGGCGCCATGATCTTCTTCCGCAAGGGCGTCCGCCGCGTCAACAAGAAGGGCGTCGAGGAGATGTACAACCTCGAGAACCCCATCAACCAGTCCGTCTTCCCCGGCCACCAGGGCGGACCCCACAACCACACCATCACCGCCCTCTCCGTCGCCCTCAAGCAGGCCCAGTCCCCCGACTTTGCCGCCTACCAGACCCAGGTCCTCGCCAACGCAAAGGCCTTTGCCAAGCGCCTCGGCGAGGAGAAGGCCGCCGGCGGCCTCGGCTACAAGCTCGTCTCCGGCGGCACCGACAACCACCTCGTCCTCGCCGACCTCAAGCCCCAAGGCATCGACGGCTCCCGCGTCGAGCGCATCCTCGAGCTCGTCGGCGTCGCCGCCAACAAGAACACTGTCCCCGGCGACCGCTCCGCCCTCGTCCCCGGCGGTCTCCGCATGGGCACCCCCGCCATGACGACCCGCGGCTTCACCGAAAACGACTTTGTCCGCGTCGCCGACATTGTCGACCGCGCCGTCGTCATCGCGGGTAAGCTCGACAAGTCCGCGCGCGCCGCCGCGCAGGACAAAGGCGAGAAGAACGCCGGGAAGCTCAAGCTCTTCCTCGAACACGTCGGTAGCGGGGAGGAGTCGACGGATATTCTGCAGCTGAGAAGCGAGGTGCAGGATTGGGCCGGTACCTTCCCCCTCCCGTGGGAGGCATGAGCTTGCCAGGCATGAGCTCTTTGGGGAGGTGGTCTGGCGAAGGGATGTGAAAAGAGAGGATACAATAGTACTCATAGGAAAGGGACAAAACGTAAGAAGCAAGAGAGCGCTGAGAGGGTCTGTAATTTAACTTACACGCATCGTATGACGGATACACACATATATATATTCTGGTTTCAACTCCTCAAATCAAAGACTCAACACACACAGCAGGTAGTCGTTTGGCGCATGTCTTCGTTCAATCAATCTTCCAGATTCACGCCGTCTAGTACACTTCAACAACTCTTGTGTTCATTCATACATGGAGGGATTACGTTTTTCGTTCCTTATTTGCCTTCTTTCCCGATGATCTTCTTCACTGACTCCCTGCTCATCATCATGGTGTAATACTTTGCCAACGCCTCAAACTTGTCCTCCCCGAGCGTGGTCTCGTCTTTTTGACAAGTCTCATAAAGCACAGGCCAAAAAGCAAAGTCTGCCAAGGTAGGCTTGTTGGTACCGGCGATGAAGAGACCATCTCCCTTCTTCCGGGTATTGTCTTCGTCTGTATCAACAAAATATGAGTTCCACAGGCTAAGCTCGTCCCGGATCCAGCTGGGTGTAGAATCTTCTGAATCAGATCGCCGCAGGCGTCGCAGTAAATCCATGCCCTTCTGAAACCTTGTGAGCACCGCCGCGTCGTCGCTCCTCCGTCCTTTCTCCTTCTTGGTCGGGTTGTAGTGTGTATCAAGATACAGCATAATGGCCAGATCGCCATCGACCACTGTCCTTGCCTCATCATTGTCCATGAATCTCAAGCCTGCTTCGTCTGCTTCAAACCCGCCGGGTCCTGATGGCGTCAGACTGCCTTTCGCGTAGCCCAGTCCGAATTCCGCAAGCATCAATTTGACCCTCATGTTGACCGTCTCATCACGCCCAGAGAAAAGCCTCAACGCGGCGCTCATATGCAACACGTCTGAGCCTTTCCCATAGTGTGTATCCCAATCGAATTGAGGACTGTGGTTCTCCGTGCCGAATGCTTTGAGTAGTTCAACCACCCGCTCGCCTTGGCCGTTAATCACTTCACGCGCCTCCTCACGAGTCTTTCCAGTGGCACCTTGGCCCCAAATTAAAGCCTGATCCTTGCTCAAGAAGGTTCCAATGTGGCGAAATGTCAGGGAAATACGGGCACCACCGAACGCGAGCTCGTTGGCGTTCTTATCGCGAGGCGCTCGCTTATCTTGCCGAATGGAATGCATCCATTCCTTGTTCGTCTTCAATCCCATACGGCAGAGAGAATTATGTCGCAGCGTGACTCTCTGTGCTTTTCTTGCCACGGCGTTGGCGTCAGGTTCCAAGCTCGATGCTGTAGTCTGATCAGTGGCTTCCTCAGCCTTTGCCTCAGCTTTCTTTTCTCTCTTCTGACGCAAGACCATCGTTCGTTGTGCCCCCAGGCTGACGTTGGCTATGAAAGACCCGTGAACGACATCGATAGTCTTGTCGCTGTGCTCGGAGATGTAGTCAGTCCCATCGCGGTAGAACTGAATCAGCGCGTGATTGAGAGGGTGACCAAGATGCTTCTCTGCTTCTGCTTTAATCGCCAGAACAGTAGGTGTGAAGCTCAGAAGCGGCGGTGACTCGTCAGAGGGGTGGCGGTATACTGGCATACTTCCATCCTCACTTATATCACCTTGAACGGCAACCAGTCGAGGGACTTCGCCGCCCTGATGCGACATTCGTTGCCAGTCGACTTCGTCCTTCAGCTTCTCAAAAGCCTCCTTCGCAAGATCTTCAGGAAGCAGATCGTCGATAACATCTGTGTCGCCTGAGCACAGTCCGCGCTGTGATGAATTCATCTCTGTCGCAGTCGCGCTTTGCTCTCGGCCGTCCATATTCACACATTGAAGCTTGGATGTAATGTCTTCGACTTCGTCTGATTGATCTGCGGGGGCTTCCAACGATTTCGCTGCCGTATCGTTGGCCTTGGCTTCCTTCGTGCCGTTTGGTCGTGTGTCCTGGTCAACTGGACCAAGTTGCGGTAATGGAGCGCCAGGGTTGTGCGCAAGTGTTGGTTTGGCAGGCGTGTCGCTCTCCTTCAGTTGTGATGGTGTATTTGGGGTGCTCGGTGCATCCTTCGCTTCGAGACTCGATGCTTCGACAGGCTTCGATGATGCATGCTGTGACTCAGCCCCATCATCCACTTCCGCCTCAGCCTTCACGGTGTTTTCGGACTGCAAGTCCAAGTCGGACATTTGCGTGGCCAATGCATCCGCGTCATTTTTCGACGTCTCGGATTTGCCAGACGTCCGGCTCGCTGCTTGCTTGAACCCGGGCTTCTCTTTATTGGATCCTTTGGATCCTGGCTGTAGAATGTTGCGCACTTCCCGAGCACTCAATACATCGCAGCCGACCAAATCGACCAGGCTGTGAAAAGCCAACTCTTTTCGTCTGATACTGCGGTAGCCACAGCAATCCTCGACGAGAGTGACCGCAATGCCATGCTGAGCCGCGTCGAGAGCGGTGGCATACACGCCGATGTTGGCCAATGAACCGCAAAGATAGAGCTCCATGATCATCTTGGACCTGAGGGTTCTGAGTAATTGGGTACCTCGGAAAGCGGAATAGCCTGCTTTGGTCAAGATGATATCCCTCCTCGGTCCTTTGACGACGGCATCTTTTGACAGTTCACAGCCTGATGTAGAAGCTTGTAGGCAATTGCGCTCGTCATGACTGAGAAAGGCCTCAGGATCCAGGACATCGGGCTCGTCGCCTGATGCGGTTTTTAGCACAGGTCGTCGTCGCTGTGGTGTTCCACGCGTTGGGGCTGTGTCGGACGCAAGGATTTCCTCCTCGTCCAGCGGTACAGTCCGCTCTGGGATGGTTTGCGTCCAAATGATGTCTGCGTTTTTCTCCCTGAAGGCTTGAGCAAGTTGCGCCGCACGAGTGATATAGCCTTCCGGTTCAACGACCGACAGAGCACCATCCTCATTCGTGAAGTCATTCTGAAAATCAATACCAATGAAAGCGACTCGGCGCTCGAGTCTGGGCAAGTCAATCTTGTTGAACGAAAACATGGCGAAGGTGCTGTGAGAAGATCTTCTGTTGATGAGTGGCAATAAGTCTCGACGGTGTCGGATGCTCACACGGAATCATCCGCCCTGTAAAAAACGGGGATCGACGAGCAGAGTCGAAAATGTGAGGTTTAAATGTCGACAGGAGGTGAGACTGGGATTGCAAGGCTCCTCAGATACAACCTTCAGGCCGTTTCCTTCAGTAGAGAACCCGACCTACACCACGCTTGAGGTGATGCTAACTTCGGTTCTCAAGGTACAGTTTTGGCCAGGCTGAAGCATCGAATTGACAAGAGCTGAATGATGCGTTGCCGAGACATACCCATGGCCGTCAACTGCCATTCCTGAAGGGTTAGAAGGCTGTTAATTTATGCCAATGTAACGGTGACCGGCGCCCCGTCGGACTCTAGACTACCCTCCGCTCCACCTAGGCCGAGCTGCGAACTGAGCTGAGGGTCCAGCTGATATAATTAGGCCTGGCCAGCGGTCGATTCGGGTTGACGGGTTCGAGGAGGGTGGTCGGTGTGCCGCGATACCACGCGCCCTGAGTGGGGATGAGTGAGCACAGCTCTTCTGTCCCGGTGAGCTGACGTACAAGTACAGGGTCCACGACGCGTCAACCAAGGTAAGCTCTTGCAACTGACTGGGTCGTTTTTGAGAACCTCGCTGATATTGGGGCTTGTGCTTCCACTGTAGATCGGTAATAAACCAGGCCTGGATCCAGATCCCAGTTCTTTGTGAGAAACGTTGGATCTTTGGCCCCCCTGCTAATAGCGCCAACCCAATTTAGGAGCTCTTGACTGTCGGACCGTCGATAGCTCCGCAAGATTCAATGGTATGATTTCACGAGATTTGCTCACTGATCGAGCGTTGACGGAGATGGGCACTGAGGTCGCGGCTCGAGTCGAGGTCCAGAAAAAGAGGCAGAGAGCGAATGCAGAAGGGACCAAAGAGGGGAAGGGGCCTTGCATTGGTTACTGCCTGGAAGCTCCTTCACGTTTGCTTGATTACAGACGCCCCTTTCGTGACATCGTCTGGGTCTCGGCCAGGGTCAGGGTTACATCGTCACCGTTATGCATTGTAATGTAATAGGCACTACCCTCATAACACTGGCCCTGCGTTTGCCTGTGATTGTACAACTGCATTCACGAGCGTATCACAAGTTTTTACTCGGAATGATTGCGTGATGATCAGGCCATACTGACACTCCCGAAGCCTAAAGGGGTGGCACATTGATGTACTGCACAGACACACGTGCTCGGCTTGAAGATCACCGACTGATACAGGACGAATCTCCGAAATGCGCCACTCGCTGCTGCATCACCTGCTCACATCCCGACATGGAGACTTGACTGGACCCCGAATTTCGCATTTTACACGAGTCGTTCGACCTGGCAGTCGACCGTGTACTGAGAAGACTTACGGGATCAGGTTCTTCCGATCCGAACCCCCGGAAGCGCTAACCACAAGACTGTTAGCGCTCTCTGTCACGCCGGTTCGCGACTTGCTTAATCCATGAATGTGTGTAGTTGTTTCGCGAAAGAAACCAGACGCCCAGCCAGCACGAAATCCTCTCAAGTCGGCATGAACTAGCTGTGGCTCTCATCAAAATTAACCGCCGGCAAGATGGAGTCCGAAGCGTCAGCGACGCCCAAGCGGGCAGCGACATCGCCCCTCGCGCCTGATGAGTCGAAGAAGCCCAAGCTGTCCGAACAACCTGAGCAGCGAAGTCCTGGCAGTGAAGAGCCAAAAGTCAAGAGCCCGGAAGCTCTGGCCGACACTACAAACCCGAGTCTCGAAGGCACCGACTCCCAAAAGCAAAGCCCGAAGTCTCCGAAAGACATTGCGACGCCAGCATCTACCAAGAGCCAGGTCGAAGTTGCCGTTTCGCAGAAAGAAGGCGCAGAATCACAACGACCGAGCCCAAAGCCGCAAGCTGCCACTCCAGAAACCGACTCTCAGAGGCTAACGCCGATTGATGACAATGTCGACATTGATGACCTGGTGACCGCGATCGAGTCTACCTCGATCACCCAACATTCGCAAATCCGAGCTGCAATTCGACGGTCCATCGCGTTGGTTCTTAGGCACGACGGTTTCGAGACCGCGACTTCCGATGCTATGGAGAGCTTTACAGCAATGGTCGAAACATGTAGGTGTTCTCTCGACTTGTGAATGACTTGACTGGCCGACTAATCATGGTCTGCAGACCTCGAAACTATGATTGAAGAGACGAACCGCTTTGCCCATGCAGCTCGACGCGAACATCCGATCCCGACAGACTTTGAGCGTATGCTCAAGTATCACAACCTGCCGATACGCTCGCTTCAGCCGCATCTCAAAAACCCTCTGTCGCAGATCGAACTGGCGCCAAAGTGGGACTTTGGTGCCGTGCCACAGGATGACGACGCATATACCACGCTTCCGCTGCTCAGCGAGGAGCTCAGCGGAGCAGCCGACAAAGCCAGCATGTCGCATATTCCAGCCTTCTTCCCCGACTTTCCCAGCCGGCACACCTACCGTTTCACAGTCCAGGAGGACACCAACACTCGTGACTCCCAACGCGTCAGAGAAGAGGCAGCGCGAACAGCCCAGCAAGGAGAGGAGGCGCTGCGGAGGCTAGTCAGAGCGTCAAAGATGCGCAAGCAAAAGGAGGTCAAGACTCTGGTGGAGCGAGATCCTCAGGGCAAAGAGAGGTTCCAGCTCTGGGAGGCAACGATGCGCCGGTTCATGACCACAGCTGGCGGAGGAGACCTGGTTGATCCTGCAGCTGCGGCGCAAGTTGAAATTGCAGATCACAGCATGATCGTCAATGCCGAGGGCATGTTTGCGAGAAAGGAGGTGGGGAGATCATCGAAGCGCAATACGCATCAAATCGCGACTCAGTAATACGCCTACCGGTCATGAGAGGATGCAAGGATTGCTAGCTTTCGTTTCCTTCTGTCCTATCCTTTTACTTTTCTTTTTTCTTTCTTTCTTTTTATTTTTTTTTATTTTTTTCTGGCTGAAGGAGGGTTCTGGGTAATACATAGCGAGGCGTTTGGTAGGGTGAATCTGGTTTCACAAGCAGTGCAGCTTTGAGGATTGCGGCACTGGCAGCATCATGAATAATATTGTCTTCAACTCGATCCGTCCTATCGTAGTGAGCAAGACCCTAACCCTCAATTCTGACGGCATTGCGCAGGGTACTGTTCAAAAGACAGACCAAAGTACCCTTTCAGGTGGGCAGCCGAGGTTTCCAGGGGAGCCATCTTGGGCACTGTAATGCAGTAATGGTTCCGACTCCACTCCCATAGACCAAAGAAAAGTACCTCCACACCGTTCGGCCTAGGTACCTCAACAGCCCCTCCAGGCCGTCGCGGCCCTAATCTGCCCACAGAAAAAAATCCAACTTCGTCGTTCGGTCCGCTCCATTGAAGCCCCCCCAGCCTAGACCGACGACCGGGACCAACCTCGACGAATTTTACCCTCTCCTCCCTCTCCCTTTCCCACTGTCTCGACAATCGTCTGCCTCGTCACCGTCAATCATCACCATGGCTGAGCAATTGATCCTTAAGGGCACCCTCGAGGGCCACGTACGTCTCTGCAACACACCACCTACTTGCTATCCTGAAACCTCTCTTCGACCAGGTTTCCAGCCTCAGGCCCTTCTCCCATTTGCTGTTGTTCCTGCCGGCCGCTGCGACGAAAGATGAGAGGAACAGTTGCGATGGCAAGCTCGGAGCGGATGGGCAGGGAAAGGACTGAGGCTGGGATCGACCGCGAGAGAGGGAGAAGGAGAAGCAAACAGTAGCGATGAACCATTGGGCTAACGGTTGTGCTTCTGCAGAATGGCTGGGTTACCTCCTTGGCTACCTCCATGGAGAAGTGAGTTTTGCTTGCTGCTCTCGCAGAATGTGATTCCAGAGTACTGACTCTTTCTCCCGCAGCCCCAACATGCTCCTGTCCGCTTCTCGCGACAAGACCCTGATCATCTGGAACCTCACCCGCGATGAGTCCCAGTACGGTTACCCCAAGCGCTCTCTCAAGGGTCACTCTCACATCGTCTCCGACTGCGTACGTCACTGGCCTCCGAAAAATCGCGAATGCACACATTTCGGAAACAAGAAATCCGGGCTGACCAGAAACAGGTGATCTCCTCTGACGGCGCTTACGCTCTCTCTGCCTCTTGGGACAAGACCCTCCGTCTCTGGGAGCTCGCCACCGGTACCACCACCCGCCGCTTCGTCGGTCACAACAACGACGTCCTCTCCGTCTCCTTCTCCGCCGACAACCGTCAGATCGTCTCCGGTTCTCGTGACCGCACCATCAAGCTGTGGAACACTCTCGGTGACTGCAAGTACACCATCTCCGACAAGGGTCACACCGAGTGGGTGTCTTGCGTCCGCTTCAGCCCCAACCCCCAGAACCCCGTCATTGTCTCCTCTGGCTGGGACAAGCTCGTCAAGGTACGTCGAACTTGATCACTCAATCCATCGGAAAGCAGCGCTGTGAATGGTCGACATGATGTATGCATAATACGTATTTGCTACTTCAGAGCCCTCTGGGCCATGAGACAAACTATTTCACCATTTGCCTGATCAGCTTTCAAGATTTTATATATATATAAATCTTGTCAAGCTGCGACTGTTCACAGCGCTGCTATATCGACCTTTTCTCTTCCCGCTTGGAAGAATACCTTGAACTGACAAGAAATCAGGTTTGGGAGCTCAACACCTGCAAGCTCCAGACCGACCACATCGGCCACACCGGCTACATCAACACCGTCACCATCTCCCCCGACGGCTCCCTCTGCGCTTCCGGTGGCAAGGACGGAACCACCATGCTCTGGGATCTCAACGAGTCCAAGCACCTCTACTCCCTCAACGCAAACGACGAGATCCACGCCCTCGTCTTCTCCCCCAACCGCTACTGGCTCTGCGCCGCCACCGCTTCCTCCATCATCATCTTCGATCTTGAGAAGAAGTCCAAGGTCGACGAGCTCAAGCCCGACTTCTCCGGCTCCGCCGCCTCCGGCAAGAAGAGCCGCGACCCCGAGTGTGTCTCCCTCGCCTGGTCCGCTGACGGCCAGACTCTGTTCGCTGGTTACACTGATAACATCATCCGTGCTTGGGGTGTCATGTCCCGCGCGTAAAGCGTTGTTATGAGTACCAATGGAAACGTAACGAGAGAAAAAGAGGATGGTAAGAGCAAAGAGTACAAAAGGGGAGTGTGAGGAGACGTACGGCAGCGGATGATGATGACGAAACCAAGGGTTTGCGAAAGCATCGCTCGGAACTGTGGTAGATCATGGTGGGGCGTCAAACGGCTGGCTTCCTCGTTTTGGTCTTTATTTTAAAGCAAAGGACTAAGGGGGAGCAATACGATTCATTCAAATCTGCTACATCTATTGTGTTCATACTGTGACTGTCGTGTCATTCGTCGCCTCGCCTACACTCCCGGTCCCAACGCGTAAACCTCCAGGCTCTGCCTCGTTTTAAGAGGTATCGATCCATCATGGATCACATGCATCCATCTTGCTGCACAGTCTGGTTGTGCTTTTTCCGTACCGCTGTCCCAACGCGGCACTGTCTCCATAACTGAGTGGTCGTAATCTACTATCATGCATGTGCTGCTGTCATGTTTGTGCTATTCTTGTTGATCGCAATATGCTTCTACTCTAGGTAATTGCAGTAGACTCCTATTCTAGTACTCCCATTCAAGTCAACTAGGATATCCTTGTGTGCTAGTTAACTAGAATGCGCTTCTTCTGGTTAACTAGAACATGCTTCATTCCCACTCAGAGTAAACATTTTCTTCTTACAGGCCTTGATCAATCATGCAGGGGCGATGCTGTACCGTCGAGGAGATCGCACTTACATGGCTAGGGGCGAGGTGTGTCGACACTAACAGACGAAGGCAGTGCGCAACAATCACGGCCGAGAGTCAACGCGTACATCAGAAGAAGCAGGGTTTATAAACGATTGACTTTGATTGCAAAGGCTTCCTGGGTCAGTGTTGACATGGCCTTCTTCTTCCCAATCCAGGGGCTCCATCATCCCCGACACGCTCAACCTCACGACTGGATGCATTAGAACGCCGGATGGGCATTCTTTACCAGCATTTCGAAGAATGCCTGATTCCATTGACCAGCTTCAGGGCTCGGCTGGAAAGCATCGGACTGGCCACAGAAAGCATCGTAGCGCGCCGCGCTTGTGTCGCTTGTTCCGTCGGACTCACCACCAGGCTTCACCCACACAAACGCATCCGTCAACGGCGAGTCCGACACATCAGCTGTCGGCCGGGGCCCAAATCCAGAATCAACTACGTTGCACCAGCTGCCCCACTCAGAGCTAACAGTGCATCATTATTAACGAGAATCCAAAGCATGAGATGGGCAGTAGAGGGAGGCAAGTTACGTACCGACCACCGGGCTTGCCGCTACGTCCCGTATCAACAATCGCGTGGTTGGGATGGCCTGCAGACTCGAGAGCAGCGCCGAAAAGCTGAACGTAAAGCTTCTCGTTCTGGGCTGCGTTGTACTGGGCGTCAGGATCGTCCGCAAACTCGCCTGGGGACATGTCGAAGGAGTTCCACCCGGCGACGTTGGTGGCGACGCCACGCAGCTGAGACGGACTTCCGGCGGCCTTGTAAATGTCGGCAAACTCCTGGGCGCCAGGCTTTATATTGTCGTTCCAGCCGAGCCAGCCGCCGTGGCCGGCATCAGCGTACATGACGACGTTGGGGAGGTTGAGGGTCTTGTAAACGTAGGTGATGCCCTCACGGTAGTCATCGGCCGCGTCGGCGCACTTTGGGTCGTCGACGTTGGTGACCAGGTTGGGCAGGGAGTCGGGTTCAATGATGAGAGCGAAAGCCTGGTTGGGATAGCTAGAAATGAGATCGGCGAGTACTGTGATGCGTTAGTCTCCTTCTTCTTGCTTATTCTCTGATCTTGTTAAAGGGAGATACGCGCCATCAATGTACTCGGTCTTGTAGCGGTCGACCTCGCCGACAGCCAGCTCGCCGTTGGAGGCGAGAGCGTGACAGTCTCGGCCGGGGAGATCGTAGACAACCAGACCAAAGATCTCGTAGCAGCCAACACCCTCAAGGGCAGGCTCAATGCGACCGATGTTCTCGATCGTATCGCTACGATATATAAGCTATCATAATCCGAATGGCTCGTCTTCAGGGATAAGACTCACGCCCAGAGGAAAGTACCAACGTCAGCTACCTTGGCAGCAGCCTCAGCAAGAGAGCTGTCACTGATTGCCTCCACGGCAGCCTCAACCTCAGCGCGGTAGTAGCTGTTCGCATGGAGGGTATAGCTCTCCCAGACATTGGTGCTGGCATCAAGCTCCACGGCTGACTCGCAGGCGCCAGGAGACTGGCGGCGCTTGGGGGGCACCATAGAAGAAGGGGCACCGATGGCACCGGCCGCGAAGGCGGCGAGAGTGGCAGATGTAACCTTCATGATGGACGTTTTGCTTGTGGGACAATGAACTGCAGAAACAGTGATAGCATTAGTTTGAGGAATAGTCCCAGGATGAAGAACTTGGGATGAGAAAGAGTCTTTATACCTCGACGTTTGTGAAGCTGGGCTCTGTTGGCAGCTTCATCTCGTTGCGACCTTCAGGCTTTCTAATCTCCATCCTGTCACAAGATATCAGCTCAACTTACACAGGGGTAAGCTTTCGGGGTCAGGCCCGGTCTTTACGAAGGCTCTCTCGGCCGTCTGCCTCCGAATCATGGTAATATCTTCAGCGGGCTATTTTCTCCCACCACTTCCTCATGGGAAATAGAGCTCTATTCCGAAAGGGTCAGAATTTCAAATGCCCCGAGTCCTTTTGAAAAAGGTGAATCACAACATTGCGGGGACCGTCGCATACTCCTGCCCGCTTGTAGAAAGATCGACGTTGGTAGTCCAAATGTCTCTCGAAAGCGCAGCGTCATCCTCCTCTTTCCCTTTGGGACATACAATCAGGAAGCCGTCGCAGAAGTGTGGTAGCAGTGATTGTGAGGCTCGAATTAATGGCTGCAGTGCCGCAAGGCACGTGAAAGGGGTTGATTAGCTGGACACGGCACAGAGGAGATCGGCACTCGTAATGTTCCGTCACAGAGAACAATCCATGACTCTGTACCCCAACCTTGCCATCACGCTTTAACCGCATCCAACACTGATCTGCCTCAGCAAACTTATCAAGAGGGGAGAACTTTGGCGCAACTGTCGCGCTCCTCGATCAGCCGTGCTCTGGAGGTCACTTGACATTATCCCCATACATACGAACAATTCAGGCGCTACAAGTATTGTCTTCCCAGTCTTTGAACGAATCCAGACTAAGATGCGTCTTTCTTAAAGAGACACATCGCGAGTTTGCACCAAGTGGTTGTGCAATGGCAGTTGTAGAATGCAATAAGGTGAAGCAGTAGTAGATCATCAGGTCGATATCTACAACAATAGTAGACCCTAACAATAAAAGTTAAGTGATTCTCGAGCATGGGCAATTTTTTTGCCTGGATTTAGGTTGACTCGACCGCTCTGACCCCTTTTTGCTTTGCTAGGAAGTGAGGACATGGCCGAAAGGGTGGTCCACGAGATGCCTGATCTTCCGACGTAATTTAGTACGTAGATTGGTATCCATAATGCGACGCAGGATTGGAGTGAGTATCTTGCTCAACGTTCTGGGACCATCTGTCCAACGAGATCGACACTTGGATGGAGTGAACCTGATCAAGACCTGGCCCCAGCGTTGATACCATGCACCAGGACTGAGGAAATTGAAACGAGGAGTCGCTGGATACAATTCTCTACAATACATTTTGTCTAGTTCGCTATAAAACACACTACTCTGCTCAGACTCAGGTTTCCATGCTGTCCTGACGTGAACCGCGCGTTCGATCACGGCGGATTTTTCAGTGTTTCGCGATCCAGTGCTTAGACTGATACAAGGACAACTATCACATATCCTTACGGCATGCATCTGCACTGAACCCTCTTGGCGAATTACCTCATTGTGTTACTTGACGATTATGAAACGTTAACATGCATGGCGCTCATCATTGCCCTATGCATCGCCATATGCTACCAGAGGATTCGCTGAGAGATCTGGCTGAAACCTCCCGGCAAGGTGTCGCATTGCTGTCTCGGCATACCGTACTGATTAAGGCCTGATTCGGCAGCTCAACCATTCTTCATGATCGACTGAAAAGCTGATGAGAGCATGAGGATCTTAGCAGAATCGCGTAGGTCTTTGGGTGATAGTCCCCAGAGAGCGCCGCTGGAGGCGACGGTTTATGTAGACTTTTCTGCAGCAGGCCTCGAGTCATATGCCGAATGCAATATCAAAACACGATCGTCGCGTTGCGCATGGCCCACCCCATGACGCCCATGCCATGATGACCATGTGCGAAAGACGATCATAACAGTCCGCAGCCTGACCGAGTTATGTCAAATTCGCCATTCGGCGTGGTTTTGTGAGCTTTCCTCCGAGGCCGGTAAAGGTGTTGATCGACAGTCATCGTGTAGATCGTTGCCGCAACAGCTCCCATAGAAATCGTGCTTGAGACTCGCAGCATGCTTGTAACGACCTGACTGTTATGCGCAAGCACCACAGGGTCAAGCAATACATAGCACAAATGAGGAGCACCATGGTATAATCTGAGCAGATCCACCTCGTCGAATATGAGGGGTCATTACGGGAAAGGCAAACATGGGGTATAGATTGCTCACGGTAGGTGAAGTATAGCAGCGAAGTCTCGGTGGTGAAGAAATCTCGATTATGCCATTTCTATGAGCTACACTACGATAGCAATGAGTAAATTCATTTCCCAACCTTCTGTTGAAATGTACAAGTCCGGGGAGCGGCCGAAGGATTGCGCACTGCGTTGGAGCGTGATTCGCAGCCACCCTCTTCTCCCGAGTTCAGCAATACGAAAGCCAATCGCGAGTCGTCTGGATCTTCTCTTTTATTCTTCCGGGATTCAGACTGCAACCCATAGAGATCGGCTTACATAAATGGCGGCAGCGAAAACGGGTATCCTCCGTTCTTCACGCGGAAAACACTCAGTAAGAAACTGTACACGAGGAACAGGATGCCTCCGTAAATAAACACGGCAACCTGTTGCGTCCTTGCGTCCTCCATCCTCGGGGCTTTGACGGCCAGAGTGATCGTGCAAAAGGCCAGCACGCCATCTGCCTCCACATTAGCAAAAATCCACAAGTTTATCATCCATGCGGAACAACTTACAGATGGCGGCAATGATCTGTGTCTCAAGACCATACTGCGTCTGGAATCCGTTGGCAAAGTAGGTGACACCACCTTTCCCATCTCCAGTAACGTAAGGCACTTTTCGAATGTGGTTGAACATGTGACCACTCGTGAAAAGCAGGATGGCAATAAGGCTGATCGAAGCCCAGATGTTCCGATTTTGGACAATGGGCAGGATGTATGGGCCACCGACGACAAGGGCTGAGGTGGCACCAACAGCAAAGATGGCCAGGGAGACCCAGCGCATGTAGTTGATCGGTCGCTTGACAGGAGGATGAGGACCAGGAGTCTGGCGGGCAATCCAATCGCGAATTTGCTCGGCGGTTTGTGGCCTTGAACAGGTTCAGTCAGTCAGTTGACCAGGACCGCGTCAATCTTTAGGAAAACTCACCCAGAACTGAAGTCGTAGCGGAGAGGCTCAGCTGAAGCCGCGGCATGGGGACCAGTAGTAGGCTGGAAGAGCAAGAGCACTGGTGCCGTCTGCAAGCCCAACGACATGAACACTTCTCTGCCATCCGCAAAGTCGAGCGTTCCAAACAAAGTCCTGCTCTCGCCCTTTTTGTCGCCCTTCGCCCAACTCTTGCCTAGCAGCTCCCACTCTGGTTGGAATTCCTTGCAAAGCGTGCACCCAAATCTCGGCCCCATGGCCGTCAACAGAACGGCCGCATAGTAGTCTCTCGGTGCCTTTGTGAGTGTCTTCCAGCTCGTCTCGCCGAGCGTGATAGGTGATGACTTGATAGCCTTAGCTTGGAAGTCGTTGAACCGGTCGGCAGAGGTCTTCTTGGCCGCAAGAGTGCCGGTGACAAGCAACGCGGCCGTCAGGAGGGACTTGAAAATCTGCATTGTCGGATGCAGATCAGTCAGCTGTAGGAGCGTAATGAAGTGAATTGGAGCTCGAAGCTGCTCTTCGAAACGAGCTGCGTCACGGTGGTTTCGCGTTCGACAGCTGGCCTCACGCCGTGGGTTCAGTGGAGCTCTAGAAGAAGCATGATTGGATGGTGTAGGAGCTGTCCATCTAAAGCTACGCTAGGCTGGAAATGGTAAAATGTTTACCTCACCCTGCTGCACCACTGAAAACACGCTCAAACAATGCGATCACAAGCTTCGTATGACCTCAACGTAGAATCAGGTCTGGTATCATCGCGGGCAGCGAAACACCTTGCTATCGAATCAAATTTCCGATACTCTCGCTCTCTCCACCGTATGAGGCAACTCATTCTGGACTCTCGGCTTGCCTGAGCTATCGCACTACCATCGCGTGCCCCTCCTGGGCTTTGCGACAAACCTCGCGACAATGGGCCCAAAGCCCAAGATCCGTTCAGATGAAGACGTAAGGCAGGCTCCCATAACATGCGAGCCGCAAACTTTCTGACAGATCACTCAGCGTGTTTCGCGGATTCACGACCTCGAACTTCGACGGCAGAGCCACCTCCATGCGACCGAGCTGATCAAACGGGATGAAGCTGCCCGCCGCTTGAAGCTACAAAGCCTCACTCTACGCGACAAAAATGCGGACCTCAAAGAGGATATCTCACAGGCAGATGCTGTGCAGCAAAAATGGATTGCAAAACATGATGGCTTGCGCGTGGAGCTGGATGAGGCCAAGGAGGTCATCCGAGGGCACGAATCACGGGCGAAGAAGCAGGCATTAGAGATCTCAAACCTCAAGGTACAGCAGTTTCCAAGAGCCTTCATGGTTCGAGTTTTCTAACATGGTGGCAGGCCGAGATTGACTCGCTCAGTGGCTCAGTGCAGGATTCTGGAAAGACTTTACAAGAGAAATTCGCGTTAACGCGAGAACTGAACCGCCTCAAACCAGAACTCGAACATCTCCAATCCCAACTCGCAAACCACCAAGCTGTTGTCGCTGAGAAGCACGATCTTCGGCGGCAGGTTGACACACTCGAGGTCGAACTCGAAAACGAGAAACGAGCACGGCAGCGCGCAAAGGCGAAACAAAACGACGAAGAAATGGACGAGTTGCGGTCACAATTACAGGAAGCCGAGGCGAAAATCATTGCGGGGAAGAAGGAGAGGGACAGGATGAAGAAGGATCATGAGAAGGCCCTCGCAACACTGGAAAAGGAGCATCAGAAAATGTTGGCAGCTCTGCAGAAAGACCACGAGAAGGCGCTGTTGGCGGCCCACAAAGAGCATGAGAGAGCCATGAGCAATGTCGAGAACCAGAGTGGCAAGCACGAGAACGAAAGCGCGGCCGCAGCGACGAAGTTGAAGAACGCTCTGGCCGAACTGAAGGAATCTCGAAAGGATTTGAAGGAATCTGCCTCCCAGCTGGAGAGCTTACGGCACGAGCTCGAAACCGCCGAGACGGCGTTGGCAGAATCCCAAGCTCGTAACACAGAGGCAGAGGCCAAAGCCATGCCTGCCCCGCCGAAACCTGCTGCAGGCCGAAAGAAGGCTGCTGCGCCAGCGAAGCGCAAAGCTCAGGACGAGGCGCCTACCTCGATTCCTTTGAATGATATGTCAAGCATCGGCACACCTGGAGGTGGAGATATGCTCAAGAGACCTGCCAAGAAGCGTCCGTTTGAAAAAGCCATGTTGGTAGAAAAATCGACGTTTTCGATCACGCCATTCCTCAACAGACATGCACAGCCTGATGTCGACGTGGAAGACACACCCTTGGCCGCGAGAACAGGCCACCAGGACGAAGAAATGAGCCAAGAACCTGCTGAAGAGGAGGAAACCGCACCAGAACCTGTCAAGAAGAAGGCGCCGAGAGGGAAAGGTGCAGCTGGCAAATCTGCGGCGGCATCGAAGCCACCGCCAAAGAAGAAGGCAAAAGAGTCGTCCCCTGAGCCGGAAGAGGCGCCGGCTCCTGTCATCAAGGCGGATGGCGATAAGAAAAAGAAAAAGAGGCTTCTCGCACCCGCGACATTATTTGACGAAGATGACGACGTGCCAATGAGGCCAGTAAATCCAACATTGGGAGCTGTGAAGCGAATGGCCGGCGGGGCTGGTGCTGGTGGTTTCGGAAGTTTCTCGCCGTTAAAAAAGCAGAAAAAGGCTGGGCAGGCAAGTTTTTTGGGATGATAAGGGGATATGCCCTCGTCCACGAGTTTATGATATGGGTCTTTGGTTTGAGATATACCTTTGTACGGCGTTCGGGAGTGGCAGGTTTGACAGTTCAACCGGAAGGACCATATCTTATCAGCAATCATAATGCTTCAAGTTATCAACTCCACATGTTTCAGGTGACCACAGTTGCTTCGCTGGCAATCAGACATTAAGACGTGGCTCGCTATGAGGTTCAATCTTCTACAAAGCCTGCATCACCGTCGGTCAGGCGCGATGCGCGACATGATAAACCTCGCGTCAATGGGCATGCAGGATTGACTGGAGGCACCTTGATTTGAAAATCGCGCTCATTGTACCTCGACTTTACATTTTGGCCAAAACCCCTTTTTGCAAAGGTCCAGTGTTTCTCACGCGAGAGAATGACAGTGACGCGACCTGGGTCAAGTATAGGGTAACTACCGACGCTTAGACCAGACGACCTCGACATTCATCTTCATCTCCCAAGAGCATCATTAAGTATTTGCGTCTAAACCATTCGTGCAATATCTAAAACTGCATCTCATCGCGCTGAAATACTGCATGGGAACTACGGCGCAGCAGCCTTAAATCGCCACGATGTTCGCGCGGCCTTTACGCTGTTCCTTCCTCCCGCCGCAAAGCACCCTTCCCAGAATCTTCTTCCGATGCAAATCCGGGTCTATGCAATGGAAGCAACGTCAACAGAAGGACCACTATGCGCGGGAGGCAAAGGTCAATGATCTGAGAAGTCGAGCGGCTTTCAAACTGATAGAGGTGAAACCATCCTTCATCCCTTGCTCCGCTGGTCATATCTCAGCCAACTGACCACGAGCAGATCAACGATAAGTATAGGATATTTCGCAAGAATCAAACAGTCGTAGATCTTGTGAGGCCTCTCTTCTACGCATATGTCTCCCATAATGGGGGTCTGAGAAATGGCTAACATGACCCCAGGGCTACGCGCCGGGCTCATGGTCACAAGTCGCCGTCTCTATGACAAAACCTCACGGCCGTGTCATAGGAATCGACCTCCTCCCTGCCTCACCTCCTCCAGATGTGTCAACCTTTCAGGGTGACTTTTTATCGCCCACAGTCCAAGAGTACTTGAAAAGGTTCATCAGAGAGACTCATCGCCGGATACCAGCGGCAGAGAATGGCCACGATGAAGAGGGGGAGGATGGAGAGGTGGTGGAGGAGATGAGTTATATCGATCGGGAGAGGCATGAGGCGGAAGGAGCGATTGAAAACGATAAGAAGAGCGATTCGAAATTGGTGGACGTGAGTGATGCCAACTTTCGACGATTTGATCTGCCAAAAACTTGTCGCTAACGTGAAGATGGGATTGTTTAGGTGATATTGAGTGACATGTCAGCACCCTGGGACCAGACCGCCGGATTTTCGTCGAACACCTTGAGTAATCCCTATCACAGGCTAATGAACACGAGCGGAAACGAATTGCGAGATCACGAGGGCAGCATGGTAAGGCAATTCAACTCTCACACTCCAAGCACTCTGCATCTGAAGGCAAATCGACATGATGCTAAGCAAACACCGGTGCGGTATAGGAGCTCTGCCACGCGGCGTTTGACTTTGCAAAAGAAATGTTGAAGCCCAAGGGACATTTCGTCTGCAAATACTATGCAGGCGCTAGGGAGGCAGAGTTGAAAACGAGGTTGAAGGGACAATTCAAGTCGGTACATGAGGAGAAGCCAAAATCTTCGAGGGGGGTAAGAACCGGCGCTCCCCGCGATTCGAGGATCCTTCCATGCTGACATCCTACAGGAGAGCAAGGAGCGGTATTTCGTTTGCTTGAAGAGGACGACCTGAACGGCTAGACCGCGGACTCCAGGTGAAGAGGTTGGGCAAATTTGGGAGGACATGCTGCTACATATATGAATATTGTTACCAGGTGGTAACGTAAGATGACCGTTTAACTCTTGGAAACGGAGCGCCGGGGGACGGACATTCAGCACATGAGAGCGACGCATCTTTGATAGTATTGTTTTCCCTTTTTGTATCAAAGTAATCAAGGACTTCACGCCGGAATTTCCATGCCGAAAACGCATCCTGCCATAAACAAGTCGTGAAGCACATGTTGCGCCGTTGAGAATAGTACCCCAGTTTGATTTTGTTGTTTTGTTTTGTAGGCCTTCCCTGATGCATGTTGCGATCATTGACGTCTGTACAGGAAGACGGACCCTGATTGCATCGCTGCTGAGCGATATACATCTCGTAGAGCGAAAAGAGAAACGACTTTGGGGAATGAAACCGCTTTCTATTTTCGTACCGACATGTGGGAGACCCAAGACCCGAGCTATGGAACCGCTTAGACCTTGAAACCGCGAGACCTTCTGCGACCACGGGCACGCTCGAACTTGCGGCCCTTGGACTGGACGTGAGGCTTCTGTAGAAGTTGTTAATAATTTGTTCATATGACCAACTCGCGTATTTACTCGGATAGCGGGATGACAATGTGAAACTTGCCTTGTGAGAGTGAGGACCGAAGCCGAAGTGCTTGACAGCCTCACGGGCGTTCTTGGGACCACGGAGGATCAGGGTGTTACCACCAGTGGGAGCACGAAGAGCGAGCTGGTCCAGGGTGATAGCCTCACCACCGGCGGCCGTAATGCGGGCGCGGGCAGTGGCGGTGAAGCGGAGGGCCGCAACGGTCATCTTGGGGAAGGTGAGCATGCGGTTGTCGTCGGTGACGGTACCGACAACGACGACGGTGCGCTTCTCGTCCTTCTGGGTGTTGGCCACAATGCGGGAGAGAGAGACCGGGGGACGGTTGATCTTGGACATAAACAGGCGGCGGAGAACGACCTTGTTGAAGCTAGAGTCGGTACGACCTGGGTGGAGTTAGCATTTGGCTGTCTCCTTGCCACAATCCTTCGCGAGGCAACAGGCTGGCAGAATGGGCAAGACTTACGGCTGAGGAAGCGGTAGAGCTTCACCAAGAGCTTAAGGTAAACATTGTCGCTCTTGGGGGCGGACCTGTGGGTGCCCTTGACGTGGTGGCGGTTAAGATCGATACCTACAAATCAGAAGAAATCCCAATCAGCCTCTCGTTCGTGGTATGCTCAAGTACGGGCATTCATCTCTTCCGAGATGGGCCTCGAGGGGTCGCAGAAGAATCTCTCATCGGGTGTCTCCAAAGGAGAGAGCTGATAGGAAATCGAAGCATCCCGAGAATTGATCTCAAGGGAGTTCAATGTCCCCATCACGACTTTTTTTCCGCACGCGACCCTTTCACCAGGTCGGGCAGTCGCGCTCTCTCCTCCTTCATTGAATTTCACCCAGACGATCGAAACTTCCACTCGCACACAATGTTCTCATGGCTGTTGTATCAAAGGTATCTTGTCACGTACCCATTGTCGCGGTCGGTTGTCGATTCGGTGGTGTCGACGGGGTTGGCGTTGGTCGTTGGTCGGGATGAGGTGCAAAAAAACCAGCGGGGGTTTCTGATTTGAATTTCTGATCTGTTGTGGGCTGGCTACACGTGACCTGATTTGGCCTTGAACCGAATTTTTGCACGTGGGTCCTGGACTGCGCTAACCCCACTAGGCGTATCGCCTTTCAAGGCATTGGACTACTGTCGGCGACATTTTAAACAAAGTGATGCATGCTGCCTGCATGAGCATGCTTGTTACGATGCTGTAAGCATGTACATGCTCGATACATTTTGTCAATTTTATGAGACTTGATCAATTGAGACCAGTTTGTCAATCTTCTGATCTCCCACCTACCTGCCTGCTCACGGAGCTGCTACGTAAATTCCAAAGCTGTACACTAAGATACACACACGCACACATATACGCTGAGCTGCATCACCGTGTCGAGGGAAACAGAAAGAACATGGCCGGAATGACTGCAATTAGTATTTGTATATATAAAGCCTGACCTTGCCAGTGCTTTCACCCTCCCAAGTCTATCATCTTGCGAAAGCCAACGTATAAGTATGCTATGAAAAGGAAAGGCGTGCTGAGCAAGTCCACGGTAGCATCATCTTGCTCAGCTCTACTGTCCCCTGAGCGAGACGACGTGTCTCAAGTTTTACAAGTTCCGTTCTTCAGGCTTCATCGCCACCAGGAAATCTCTTGTCAGCTCGAAACTCAGCCAACTCGACGCCATACTAGGCGCCACCTTCAACAGGTTGGGAACAATGCCCTTGTACAGGCCCTTGATGCCCTCTTGAGCGACAATGACGCGGACAGCGTCTGTAATCCCCTTGTACTGGTAGCCCATCCCGGACATGGTGTTGATCTGGAAACGTCTTCTCAAAACGTCGCTTTGCGGATGTGAGCGAATGGAGATCAAGAAGCAGGATAAGGAAAAGAAGACTTACAAGGGGTATGTGCAGGTCTGCGCAACAGCGCCAGAGATGGCACCGGCTAACAATTTCCTTACCGCGTTGGGATTCTGCTCGCCGTCAGGGGTAAGGTACTTTCGCACGGACTCGTATACCATGAAATTCAATCCGACCTGTTGAGGTTGTCAGCATGTTATGTAGCGTAGCCAGTTGAGTTCGTTCATGTACTCACATATGGTGCAACGCCAGCAACAGTTGGGACGATGCCGCGATACAAGGCAGAGACACCACCCTCATCCTTGTACATTTTCGCCAATGTCTTCACCATCCCAGGCATTTCCTTCGGCCTGTCTCCAAGTTCTGCAAAACTGGCCGACTGGATAGATAGACGCGTCCGGACAATGTCAAGTGGGTAGGTCAGAAAGACTGACGTGATGCCCGCGAAACCACCACATATCAGCCTCGTAATGGGGCTCAAAGGCGCGTCTGGATATGATTCAAAAATGCTCTGGTCAGAAGTCAGCCGAAAGATTCACACCATTGATTTCATCATCCCACCACTTCCAGACGCAAGAACACTCACCCGCTTGTAGAAATTGTAACTACTGAATTGCACCGCAGAGTAGGGCACGATTCGTATGCAATTGACACCATTCCCCGCCATGAATCCCCTCCATCCTTCTTCTGCCCACATTTTTTGCAGCGCTTTTCCAACACTCAACTTGTAAGCATCTCTCCCCGTACTCTGAATCTGCATCAGGATCTTGAGCCGCTCGAGGGGCGAAACGACTGTCCGGGAGACAGCACCCGCTACGCCACCTGCGCAGAAAGCCGCCACGACCGGCTGGGAGAATTTGTCCTTGAACTGGGCGACGATGACATTTTCTGAGGGAGAGGTAGGGGACTTGGCGAGACTGGTCGCGTCAGAATGTGAGGACCCGGGCGTCGCTGACATCTTGGCGGCTTGTTTATAGTTCCTATCGATGCTTGGATTTCGTCGGTGCTTCTAAGGTGATCGTGTCGTCCGTCCAGCTCAGGTTTTTGTCGATGTATATGGGCGCCCCTATGCGTATTCTCTTCGCTCGGTCCTCGAAATGTCGATGCGCTGTCTGCTACTCGCGGCGCTCCAGGCAGATATCAAATCGCGGCAAGCCCTTCCAGAAACCAGATAAATAAGAAAGATAACGTTGAGGTTTTCTTATAATGACAATGGCATAGTGGACGTCTCGACTCGTTCGTCTCGGTGTGGCTCGGTTGGTCAAAAGGAGTCTTGTGACCGGACGCTACTTTCGAATCAAGGGTGTATTATGCCTGGGTAGACCTCGTGGCCATCGCACCAATGCTGTGGAGTGTGGAGCGAGTTCAGCGGCCTGCGTAGGCACGAATATCAGGTTCGTTAAAGCTGGACTGCAAAGGGTCTGCGCGTTGAAGTCACCCTTGATCCTGGACGCGCGTGACGAGACTAGGGGACCAGGTGATGCCTGTGCTGAGGCGTCGGGTCGGCTATCGATATAAGGAGAGTGGAGAGTTGGCGTAAAGCTGGCGGCAACTAGATATGTCGGGAAATAACGCGATGCAAAGAACCGGTCGGCAAAGAAGTGGTCGGTTGAAGGCCCAAAAGGAGAAAACACCAAAAATAAAATGATTGGTCAGTATGAGGGTCGAACTCATGACCTTCGCATTACTTGACATTCTGGGGTGGAATATTAGTACGACGCTCTAACCAACTGAGCTAACCGACCAATGGTTGTGGTCCAAGCGTCTACACAGATTGATTTCCACCAAATCATGGAGGTATTGATTATTGACCAAAAAGCACACGTTGCGATGAAGGACTCATATATAATTTGTAAAAGTCGCCAGTTTGGCTTTGCTATCATCGCCTTCAAGAGCGTCGTTCTTGTACTTAGAATCTTTACCAGAGCACACTGCCCAGTTTGCATGGTAAGCTAGATCGTTTAAATCTAGTTCTTCGATGTGGTACTTGTGATGATCGAGAAGGGCAGGACTTTTGACGAGAGTCATCCATAGAGTTGTTCGTGGTTGCTGTGCTCTCGCTTATCACTATGTGTCACATCACGCAGCTTTTGAGAGCTCGTGTCATAAAGCGAGGAAGCCCGCCAAGATATCGAGCGGAAATGGTTCGCAAGGGCAAGAAGGAGTTGCTGATTTGATAAACAGAGGGCTCGAAGGAGAGGCGCAAATACTCATGCTTGTAATAGAAGTCAGTCATAACTACAGTCCTTTTAGAATAGGAAAGCTAGAATGAGTATATTACTATGTGATTGCTTTGTCAGGCATTTAATCTGCTGGTGGAGTTTAGGCGCTCTAGGAGATTATGGTACCGCGAAGCCTGCAGCGAATTAATTCCCGACAGACCCGAGGGGGCTGCATAGCTGTATGCTTCTTATATTAGAATTATGGAAATTCCTATAGCTGGTCGGTTAGCTCAGTTGGTTAGAGCGTCGTACTAATATTCCACCCCAGAATATCAAGTAATGCGAAGGTCATGAGTTCGACCCTCATACTGACCATTTACTTTTGCTACGGCTGGTTATCCACACGTACGTGGTCCAGCTTTTCCCCCCTAGTCTTCACTTGAACGCACTGCATTGTTGACGCGTGACATTTCCATCTGGAGCCAGTCATCGATATTATAAAACTGTTGTCTCTTTATGATGTGATGCATCGCCGATCAGCACTTATTGTGCGACCAATGACAGCCCATCGCAATCCGCGGCATCCAATGTGGACCATTACGTCGTCAAGGATAAAACTTTTTCCTTCCGGCCGGCCGCTTGACTGTTCACTTTGCGACACCGTCACTCGGACAATATTCTGTCGGTTGCAGCCAACACCTTTCTCGCAGTCACCATCATCATCACATTCACACCGCAACGCCTCACACCCCTGCTGCGCGGCGCGTCTTTCTTCTTCCTCCTTCCTACATCTGTTCACAAGACTTTACTTTGTTCACTCTCGACACTTCATCATCATGTCCCGCGGAGGCCAGACCCTCTACGTGACTGGCTTCAGCCACGGCACCCGCGCTCGCGACCTCGCCTACGAATTCGAACGGTATGTCAGCCACCCGGAACATCAGAACGTTATCCGCGCCCTCGCTTCGTCGATCAATCCCCCGTCGTAACCGTCCACGTCCGCGCCCTCCTTCGCCCTTCGCCCTCCCCATTTGCCTTCCATCATCCTCGTTCCCACCTGAGCCCGGCCACGCCTCACCCATGGCATCGAATGCGTCGATGAACGTCCCATCCCACGATTCCACCCGTTCTCGCCGCCGCTCGATCGTTGCTTAATCACTATTGTGCGCCAGCTCTACGCTGCAGCCATCGCATATCCCATTTCTGGGAGGGTACATTGCCTGATCCCCTTTGATCCTGCTCTCCGTGCTGGTTCGGCCTCCAAATCTTTTCATGCACTTATTTCCGGGGCTTTCATATGGGCTTTGCCGCGTGACTTTTCTACGGAATCGAGGACCCGACGAGAGTATCGGACAACATGCTGACGAGATATGCAGTTACGGGCGCCTTGTGCGTTGCGATATCCCGGCTCCCCGCTCGAGCTCCAGCAGACTGTATGCCCCCTCTCTGGTGTCATTTGCGGCGAATCGCGCTGACGATATTGCAGGTTCGCGTTTGTGGAGTACGAGGATCGCCGCGATGCCGACGATGCTTACTATGAGATGCACAACAAGCGGCTCGGACGTGATGACATTCTGAAGATCGAGGTACGTGAATTGTCAGTCAAAATGCCACGAATACAGAAGCTAACGAAAGCTTCAGTGGGCTCGCACTCCTCCCTCTGCTTCTTGGCGTTTTGAGTCCGGCCGTGACCGTGATCGTCGTCCGGCCGGTGGTCGCTCTCCTCGCCGCGGCCGATCTCCCTCTCCTCGTCGCAGCAGCGGCAGAGATGTCTCTCCTCGCAAGGATGATCGTCGTGACAGAGACCGTGACGACCGTGACAGCCGTCGTGACCGCGACCGCTCCCGTAGCCCTGACACCCGGTATGTTTCAATACGCCACCCGCCTTTAGTCGACGTGCTAACAAGATGCAGTGACCGTGGTAGCGACCGCGATCGTGACATGAAGGATGATCGCGACGACCGCGACCGTAGGGAGAGCAGGGAGAACGGCGCCAACGGTGATGACCGCAAGGGTAAGGCACTTGTGATCTGATATGAATCAACAGAATAGACGCTAACCTTGGATACAGCCGCCGACAGCCCGCCGCCAGCTCGCGATGACGACCTTGACGTTGCCGAGTAAATGGCCACTCCAGAAGTCTAAGCTATTTTGGACTCAAAAGTCCGTTTTCAAAGTCGCTCATCTGTGTAATCGCGCGACACCTTCCCCAGCCGCGTTCTATGTCGTCCAGCCAAGTCCCCGTCCGTCGCATGACCTATGGTGCCAGGTAACGAGGCTCGACTGGGGAACTCTCTGATTTGTATTTCTATAAGTTTTCCTGGTGGCGAGGTGCGCCTGGTTTTACCTTGGGGCGATCTTGTTACTTGTCTTGCTTTGTTACGGTGTTAATTTCTTCGAGGGGAAACAGACTGGTCAGATACAGATAGGTAGTCAATCAGCAGAAATCTTCGTGACTATTCGCCTTGGCCGTGATTCTCGCTCGTGCACACACATCTATCGAACATCCGCCATGCCGGCTAACTCCGTTCTTTTGGAGAAGCTCGACGACGCTGACACGATTCTCGCTTAAATGCTTCAAGTGGGCCTTTCAACTTTGCGATGATAGTATCTCCCATCTCCATGAACACGATTTTAAGAAAGACTACAACCTGGTACCAGTGATCTTTTAAAAGCCCTCCCATCCTTACATCTTCTCGTGAGTCGCCATCAACGAACCTAGAAAATGTTAACAATCTGACTTGGTACTGAATAGGCTGTACAATCAGAGACTTACCGATAAAAGTGGTTACCAGGCGGCTGCGGACCTGGCAAATATCCTCCGGCACCAGCCAGATCGTTGCGCCCAGCTTTCTGGCAATGCTGATACTCAGCTTGGCGTTCATGTACGCATCATCATCTGTCTGGCCCGGAGTGACCAGGTCGTAGTCTACATAGCTGCTCTTCATGCCGTTCAAGACATCTAGGAAGAAGATACCCGATCCGATTGAAGAATCCTTGAATGACCGAATGGAGGAGCTGCGGCCACCCTTCTTGACCATGTCGTTGGCCCATCGCACCATCTCGGCATCCGTAATCTCGCGCTTTCCGAGCTTTTGTGCGAGCGAAGAGAGGGTAAGTGTAATGTCCTTGCGCATGAGCTGCCAGACGAGACCAAGAGTCAGCGTGCGCTGACCGTCTGTGATGTCTGCACCCTGAATACCGACGAGCGAGAATCCGTTCTGCTTTCCGAGCTCAATGGCATAGTTTGTGTTCTCGACAGCCTTGAAGCGAGACATTTCCGCACCTGAAGCGGGGCGCTTGTTGGCGTGACGCCAGTTCACTGAACCAGCAATAACCTTGTCATAAGCTTGGAGCAGGATGGAACCATCACGAAGGTCGTCGAAGAAGGAGACGACAGCTGGCTGGACGTCCAAAGAATTGAGCCAGAGAGTGAAGACACGAGCTTCGCGCTCACCCTCGGCGTCAAAGTCCTCGACCTCAGCCTTCTCTTCCTCCGTGATAGGATCAAGAGCGGGGTGGTTGTTGAAGAGGTTGGCGACGAAAGCGAGGTTGAGCTTCGGATTGCCAGCGACAAGAGAGGTAGGTGAGAGGAACTTGCGGCAGCCCAGCTTTTCGGACTCTTGAAGAACGGCCTCAGCGCGCTCGTGAAGATCGCGGACCTGAAGTGGCGCACGCGTGCAACCGTATTCGGGGCCGATCTGGGCGAGCAGAACAGTGTAGTTTTCGCCGTCCTTGACATCGCTCGAAAAGTTGTTTACACTGGGATTGTCAGTCAAGAGTTCAGTTTGGTCTTCATTGACAAAGATACGTACGTGCGGTTCCAACCGGCAGCCTTGAGGTGGTAGTTGAACCAGCGCAGAAGGATCTGCTCCGGAGGAAGCCTAAGGAACTGCTCCAGAGTCTCGTCCTCATCCAACAGGCGGTAGAGCTCGGGGTGAAGCTTGATGTCGATCTTGCTAAGCAGACCACGGCGGATGATCTGCCAGATCAGACCGAGGATCAAATGCTCACGGACCTCAATGATATCACCAGCACCAATGTTCACGACCGAGCAACCGATACCCTTTGCCGACTCAATGACAATGTTGTTGTTCTCGCTCATCTGGAAAGCATTGAGACTCTTGGTTTTCCTCCCGGGAATGTTCATGACACGCTCATCAATAGTGTCGGGAACGCTGTCGTTGATGAGCTTGGCCAGCACGAGACCGTCCTTGCACTCATCGAACATCTCGAAGGTGTCGGTGGGGAAGGGTAGACGAGAGCCGATTTCCGGGTCGCCAGCGAGAACAGCATTGATGTGACGGGTGAACTCGGTACGCTCGTCTTCATTGATAGTGTGCGTAATGTTGGCATTGGAACCTTGAACTTGGATTTTACCGCTGACGCTGCCCTTGGAGGCGTGGCCGCCGCCGCCGGTGCGTTGCGAAACCACGCCGGAAGTCGATGGGGCAGGCGCAGGAGCGCCTCCCTTTGGCGCCCCAGGGCCGGCGGAAGCAGAGACGCGAAGTTTAGCAACAAGCTGTGGTAGTTAGCACCGTCACGGGCGAAGGGCAGCAGAGGTGCGGTTCGTTCGGCTTACCCCAACATAGTCTTCCAGCTCGACGCGTCTTGATGAATCGAGCTCAACCTCTTTCAGCGCCTGGCGGACAACATCGTAGGGCTGGTTCTCGCTTTGCTGGGTAGCCTTGATCGCGGTCGCTTCGTCGAGGTAGCCTTTGTCATCGACGTCGAGCCGCTGAAAAGCATCAGATAGAGTGAAGATTTCGTTTTGCTGGAACTGTGGAAACTTCCTAAAGAGATTGTCAACACTGTTATAGCTGAAATCATTGTCTGGGCTTCGTACCTTTGAAGCTTGAGGACATTCATCGTGGCGGTTGGACCGGCTGGTGGCCTCTTATGTTGCGCAAGATCGTAAGCTGCTTCTGGGGCCGTCAGACCAGGTTGTAGGGGGGAGTGAGAGAAAGCAAAGCGTTGTTCTGCTCGCGATCCTCTTGACAGGAGTTGCGACGAAGGTAATATACGATGGCAGCGCAACGCGAGCTTGTAGAGAGACAGTTGTTCGTCTAGCTGGCAGGAGGGAAGAGGGGGTTGACGGCACGATGCAGCTCACCAAGGCCAAATCCAGTGGTGACTAGGCGATGATCGTGGTTGGGCGTTAGCTGGGCAGTGACACAGTGGATGGTAGCCCTGTAAATCGCATGCCTTGGGGGTTGCACAATGCGCCGCGGGGCGGCAGATGGCGGGGCTGCGCCCAAGTAGAGAAGTAGAGATGACGTTGCTGTCATGCACAAAACAGGTGCAGCTGCATAAGCCGACGCGTTTTGAGGGCGCATTAAACTGGGGTTAGGGTTCGTGGCATGCATAATTCACCGTTGCAAGTGATGGAGACAAGTCGCGATCACTTGAAAAACCCATCAAGTCAATTGCTCGAAGCCACGAAACCGATAACGGCAAAGATCTCTAGCTGCCCAGCTGATCCTCATATTGCCCTGAAAACACGTTGCTACCTCATCGGTTGCGCGGCTCCTAGCGACGCTTTCACGACCTGACGTAACAGGGTACGACGACTTTTCACATTCGCACCCGGGGTCCTCCAAAAGTCCGACTCGCACAGGCCTCGTTGGTCGTTTGAAATCAGCCAAAAGACTTAGTCGACATGTCTTCGTGCAAAGCTTGTGAGGAGCCTTTGGTGTTCCAGGGCGAGGACGAGAATGGTCAAGACACCACTTTTCCTGATGATATCCTCCTACAGTGTGGATGCCACTTTCACTGGTATGTCGCATATGCTTCGTTTCACACTGTTCGTTCTGCTCACCACCAAACCAGGCAATGTCTCCTGGACGAGTCCACGTCCATCGCGATGTCATTGAAGTGCCCGAGTTGTGGCGTATATCTTCCCACCAATGCGCCAGGACCATCGTCCACAAACCAGTTTCGGCAAGTGTCCGGCAGCAACCCCATCCTGGTCCAGTACACAAATGAGGGCGGTGTTCAGAAAGATCTCGATATCTTGCCGTCAATCACCGAAGAAGCATATCTCGAGAGCAACCCTGAGGCGCGGCCCGCCAAGGCTTTCCATGTCATGTGCGCTGAGGGCGACGCTGCTGGCATGATTGACCTTTTGAAGGATGGCGCCGATGACGGACTGGACGTAGGAAACATTCTCAGGTTCCAGGACCCGCTATCAAATGCCAAGTCCGCTCTGCATTTGGCAGTAGCAGGTAATCATGAAGAAGCCGTCTGGTTGCTGCTTTGGTTGGCGTCAACAATTCCCACGGGCCACTTTCCCGAACAGGTTCGAGACCAAGCAGAGAGCGCCGGTATTGGCCGAACAGACGTGACTCTTCAGGACGATATTCGAACTCTGAAAGATGGGCAGGGGAGGACCGCTGAGGACTACGCAAGAGAAAGCAGTAGCTCTATGAGGCAATTCGCCGAGGGTGGCCTTTTCTCGGCGTAGAAATCACTCTTATCAGCAAGCGTCCAGCGTGATGGGAAAAAGAAACCAGACAAAAAGTGTTCAAGAATCGCGAAAAAGGAAACAAGAAACAAAGATATCACTGGATAAACACTGTATCTAAATATGTGTGTGCTTTCGCAGACCTACCTCGTGGTATATATGTTTCTTCAACTGGGTTAGGGTCGCAAAACGCTTATCCGTTTGGGGATAGCTGTGGTACAAGTCCAGTAACTTGTCGTCATCCTTTCCAAGTCTGAAGCTGATCTTGTCGCTCCCATAATAATACTCTGTCATCTGCCTCATTCAAGGGCCCTTTGGATCAATCTGAACTGACAATTATACATTAATTGTTGGCATTTTGAAGTGACTATCGGGCACGAACTTTTCAGTCAGTTTCTGACCGACGCGACTTGCCCCACGCACGTGTACCCGTCGCTACGTAAGGACAGTCACATGCAAGTCGACGAATATCTGACTGATTCTTGGACTCTGTAGTTTACCCCAAGTCGCTCGCTGTGGAATCCAAGCGCGACATTCTCCGACCCACCAACAGACTGCGCCGAACGATTAGTGTACGGCGTCAAGAGAATCATTCGCGTTGGCGCCTTTCAAGCTTTCGCGTCTGCCCTTCCCCGCCTGGCTGTCCAGCGCGCGCAGCCTCAGACCGATTTTGCCCCGTATCGCAGCCATTGATCCGTTCGCTGTAGCTCCGATCATGAATTCTTCTGAGGGGGAGAAGAAGGCAGAAAAGTCATACCTTACTTCTGCGGTCGACTCGTTGAATCCCTGGGCATCACGATCTACGACCCCGAGTCAGAAGGACAAGGAACAATTCAAGGAGACTAAAACCCCTCCAGAGGGGATCGCCACTGGAAGCGAGCAAAAGGATCATGAAATCAGCCACCTGTACGGCCAAAGCTTGAGAACATACCCGGCGGATTGCCCTCCCCCAAGGATACAATGGTTTCATGCCGTGGATGTGAGTTTATCGAGCCCAGACAGTAGTAAGCCAAACCCCTGACACACCAAAGGTCCCCAAGAGGAAACCCAAGTTCCTTCAAAACCAGAAAAGACGCGCTCCCCCTTCGAGCGACGCGAAGGCTCCCGCTGCCCCGAAGAAGTTCACGACTTTTTCACCGCAAGATAACCGAGCTATTGAGACGCGCTATCAGAAACTCTTGGAAAAATCAGAGGAGAGGAAGGGAACTGAGGCGACCGGGCAGTCTAAAGTACCTGTGAACGAAGATTTCCTATTCGACGTCGATATCGTATCACGAGAGCTCGCTCCCGTTTACTGGCTTGGTCCGATCTATGAAGGTCGGTTAGCCAAGCACGTGGTTACATAGATGTGGGCAAGAAACTGACTTGAAAACTTCAGTGAGGCGCGGGTCTTGGTTCTTTCTAGAGGGATCTACGCACCGACCATGTGATGAGAACCTGGCTGCGCAGCTGGAAGAAGTGAGATGCTCCGTCTTGGACCATTGAGAATAAGAGCTGACAATCGCAGGGATATCTCAAGACAAAGCCATGGATGCGTTCCCGTATGTCGAATCGTGCGAACCCCAACAGTCATTTCGCTAACCCAGTGCAGAGTCCAGAAGCCGGAGCCAATCCGTGGTCAAGGAAGCGACACCGAAAGGATCTCAAGAGATTCTTAAAACAGCAAGAGACGCAGCAGAGGCCCAAGCTTCCAGCAAGAGTACCGCGTCGTCTTCTACGAGGGATCAGGTTTCGCAACCACAATCATACCGGCTTTTTGGCACCTATATGAACAGTGTTGTGACCTATCAAGATGCTACTACAGCCTGGCTCTCTTCGGAAGGCATGCTGTCGTGGGTCACGTCTTCAGTGTACGAGAAACTGGGTGGCGGCGGTTATATGAGTGGCATCAAGCTCACAAGAGGATATCCTGAGCCTGAAAAAGCGAAGGCAAAAGAGGCGCCAACGCCAACGACGGCCAAATCGAGCACGCAAGACGAGCAAGAGCAGAGGAAACTGAAACGAAGGTCCGCCCCTCCATCGACAACCTCTGGGATTTCGGTGGAAGATTCTGGCCAAGACTCGGTAGAAAATAACAATGATCCACGATTGAGGCTGCAGAGGCAGCTGAGCTCCCTCATGGAGCAAGACAGCAAAGACCCCGCGGAGAGGGAAGAGCAAATCAATAGACGTGAGGAGCAGGTCATGCAGGATGACTACAATGCACAGGCGGGCGAAACGCAAGGACGTGAGATCGAGCACCTGGTGCTCGTTACGCACGGAATCGGACAGCTCCTTGGAATGAGGTGAGACATTGATACGATCTGACTACACTTCTCGTACCTTCAACTGACCGTATTCAGGATGGAGGCTGTTAACTTTGTGCACGATGTGAACACAATGCGCAAAACTCTCAAGTCAGTCTACGCAGGGTCCGCAGACCTCAAAGCCCTCAATTCAGAAATTGGTACCGGGCCCGGAAACTGTCGAGTACAAGTACTACCCGTCTGCTGGAGACACCTACTAGATTTCCCCAAAAAACGGGAGAGAAAGGCCGAGCAGGATGTAGTCGATGACAGCGACGGAGAGGATGATTGTGAGATATTTCAACTCAATGTTCCTGGCCATGCACTAAACTTGTGTTAAGATCCATCTTTGGAAGATATCACCGTCGAAGGTGTGGCGTTCGCGCGCTCTTTGATCTCAGACCTGGCTCTCGATGTCCTCCTCTATCAGTCTTCTTATCGGGAACAAATCTCACGTATCGTCCTCGAAGAGAGCAATCGCATCTATCACTTGTTCAGGCAAAGGAACCCTGACTTCAAGGGCAAGGTCCATCTCATCGGCCACTCCCTGGGTTCAGCCATTTATTTTGATAGTCTCTGCAGGCAAAAGGAGAAAGCCCGGAATCCAGAAGACAATACCAGCAATCCTCTTAGCTTCTGGCCCAATACCCTTAAAAAGAACGAAGCTCGAAAGGCGACAAGGCAACACGGGGCCGAGCTGAATTTCGAATTTGATGTAGCCGACTTCTACTGTCTAGGCAGTCCGGTGGGGTTATTCCAGATGCTGAAGGGCCGGTGAGTAAACATGTGGTATTGGAGAGAACCTGGACGCTGACTTGAATAGAACCGTTGCGGCTCGGAACACGTCTGTTGGTTTGCCGACGGAAAGCCCCCTTAATCCTGAACTCATGCACGATCCCTTTCTGCAAGCTCAGACGCCAGCAGTAGGCGAGAAGCTCTCTCCCATCAGCGGTCTGCCAACGACTGTCTCATCACCCAAAGTCGAACAGCTCTTCAACATTTTTCATCCATCGGATCCTGTCTCGTATCGTCTCGAGCCGCTCATTTCCAAGTCGATGGCAACGCTCAAACCCCAAAACCTGCCATATACCAAGAAAAGCATGTTTTCGAATGTTGCGCCTCAAGGTCTAACCGGGATTGGCGCGAAAGTTGGCCAAGGAGTCAGTGACCTCTGGTCGAGTTTCAGTGCTGGTATCGCGAGCAATATTTTGAACCGTAGCCTTGGTCTTACGAACGAAGAGGTAGCTCGGCTAGCAGCTACACCAGCAACCGAGCAACCCCCGGGCGCGGGGACCAATATTTCCGCCGGCGGAGTTCTTCAGAAGCAAGGCCAAAGCAGCGACAAGGCGAACAACAGGAAACAGGAGCTTGCTGCGTCAAGTCAAGGTTCATCAGGTGGGAAGGACGCAGCACTGATTGATGAAGATCTCGAGACGTTGTATTCCAAATTCCAGTCACGGAGTATGAAGGGTGAAGACAAAGAAAGCGATCAAGCACGAGATGAGGAGTGGGCGGAACAGGGAAAGAAAGCGAGGAAGATGAGGATTGAGGAGGGCAAAGTGAGAGCCTTGAATCGTAATGGCCGGGTTGACTACAGTATTCAAGAGTAAGTGGTCCTTCTTTTCAGGTAACGTGGGAGAGCCAGCTTGCTGACGTGAACACAGGAGCGCCCTGGATTTCAATCCGATCAACACCATCGCTAGTCATTTGGGGTATTGGGCAGATGAGGATGTGAATCACTTTATGCTGTCGCAGTTGTTGTCAAACAAGACCAAGGCTCGTGGGAGTGGAGAAAGGAAGTGATGACATATAGCTAAATAGCTGTGATTTACCTCAGAAAATAATAATTTTGCTATCTAATTTTCATCATGCAGGACTGAGATTGATGAAAGAACCAGCTGCTCAAAGCGAACGTTGACAAACAGATCATCTACTTATATGTGCTTATTCTTATTGCGTCTTGAATCGAGACGTCAATTCAAGGGTTAGGGTCAAGCTGCAGCCATTCAAGGTGGGGGGCACGCAAAGAATAGGGTGGGGCACGAGCGATGACTGGCAAAAAAGTTCCTGCAACCATCTTGGATTCCAATCTGCAACCAGCCACTCCGACGATAGCCAACTGACGCGACGGATACTACCAAAGATGCGCTCATAGCAACGACCTCAGAACCATTCGAAGTTGCTCGTCTGACGACTACTTGTGTGCGGCATTCGTAGCCCAGCTGCGATCCTGGTCATGCCCCCACGGTTTTGCGCCGAGCGATAGCGGTATCGATCATCGATAAAGTGCGACACGAAGCACCTTTCGCGAAGAAAGAGCATCATCAGAGGATCCAAGCACTCTCATAATAGATTTCTGAGAGGATTTCACGTGAAAGTAGGATCGGGCTGTCGATATGGCGGACCTAAACGCGCCCGTGAAGCAGCAGCTTGTCGATAAGCTGCCCAAGCATTTCCGCGGCATCAAATTTGGCATTCAGTGCGTCTCTCATTTCAGCCACCAAAGCTTTAAGCTGTTTGCTAATCCTTCAGGTCGAACCAAGATATCGCCAATCAAGCTGTGCTTGAAGTTTCCGACCGGCTCCTCTATGATATTGAAAACAACAGAGCGCCATACCGTCATGGACCCCTTGATACTCGGCTTGTATGTACCGACGCGATCATGATCATGGTGTCTTCCCAACTAACATCAAAATGTAGGGTGTGTCTAGTAAGACGGCCAAGTGCTCGACATGTCAAGAACCATTATCGACGTGCAACGGCCATTTCGGTCACGTAAGGCTGCCGCTGCCTGCATTCCATATTGGGTATCTGCGATTCATCATGTCTATTCTGCAGGATATCTGCAAGGTGCGTGCGACGCTCTGATCAGGTTACAGACGCGTGCTGATTGAAACAGGATTGCGGTCGTGTGCTTCTCGAAGAACCAGAACGACGAGCTTTCCTCAAAGAACTGCGCCGCCCGGGACTCGATAACCTCCGACGAACAGCCATCTGCAAGCGTATCAACGAGCAGTGCCGAAAAACCAAGATCTGCCCCTACTGCAATGCCATCAATGGGCAGATTCGCAAAATCGGCGTTCTTAAGCTTGCCCACGACAAGTTTGTCCACTTCAACAAGTCCACATCCGCCAAGAAAGTACCACCAGAGGCCAAAATCAAGTTTGATTCGTCCTTTTCTGTCGCGAGAAGAGAAAATCCGGAACTGGAAAAGCACCTCCGCAAAGCAATGGAAGACCTTAACCCATTGAGGGTCTTGAACCTCTTTAAGATGATCAGCCCGACTGACTGCGAGCTTTTGGGACTGGATCCGACAGAGGGACGGCCAGAAATGTTCATCTGGCAGTTTGTGCCTGCGCCGCCAGTTTGCATCCGTCCCTCTGTGGCGCAGGAGAGCGCCAGTAACGAGGACGATTTGACAACGAAATTGGCCGATATCGTTTGGGTGAGCGGCATGATCCGCTCTGCTTTGCAGAAGGGATCACCAGTGCAGACGATCATGGAGCAATGGGAATACCTTCAAACGCAAATTGCCATGTACGTCAACAGCGATGTGCCCGGTCTTCAGCAACCTGGATTCGGCAAAACAACCAGAGGCTTCTGTCAAAGATTGAAAGGAAAGCAAGGGCGTTTCCGCGGAAACTTGTCCGGAAAGCGTGTTGATTTCTCCGGACGAACAGTCATTTCTCCCGACCCAAATCTTGGAATTGACCAGGTCGCCGTGCCGATCTTGGTGGCGAAGAACTTGACGTACCCTGAGAGGGTGAACCGCCAGAACATTGACAAGCTGAAGCAGTGTGTGCTAAATGGTGTTGATGTCTGGCCCGGCGCGCAATTTATTATCAAGACAGATGAGGCCGACAGCTATACGATCAGTTTGAAATTCGGAAACCGAGAGATGGCAGCGAGGCAACTGCGGTACGGCGATGTAGTGGAGCGACATCTCGAGGACGGTGATGTTGTGTTGTTCAATCGACAGCCCTCACTGCACAAGCTCAGTATCATGAGTCACATGGTCAAAGTACGACCATGGAGAACGTTCCGACTGAACGAGTGTGTGTGCAGTCCTTACAACGCCGATTTCGACGGCGATGAAATGAATTTGCACGTACCGCAAACAGAGGAAGCAAGAGCAGAGGCGATCAATTTGATGGGTGTCAAGAACAATTTGGCGACACCCAAGAATGGAGAGCCAATCATTGCGGCCACGCAAGATTTCATTACTGCGGCGTATCTTCTGAGTGGGAAGGATCGTTTCTTTGATCGGAAGACATTCACATACATCTGTATGCACATGCTTGAGAGCACAACTTATCTGGAGCTGCCCCCACCTGCTATCGTAGCCCCCAAGGCGCTATGGACGGGTAAACAGATATTCAGCATTCTTATGCGACCGAACAAGCAATCACCGGTCAAAGTCAACCTAGATGCAAAGTGCCGTGCCTACAAGGCGAGACCCGGCCAATGCCCTGATATGGACCCCAACGATGGGTGGCTTGTGGTGAGAAACTCGGAGGTCATGTGTGGACGTATGGACAAGTCGACGGTCGGTGAAGGAAAGAAGGACTCGATTTTTTACGTCATCATGAGAGATTTCGGACCTGACTTCGCTGTCGTGGCCATGAATAGACTCGCGAGGCTGTGCGCCCGTGCTCTGACGAACCGTGGCTTCTCGATCGGTGTTGGGGATGTCTTCCCTACGGAGAAGCTCAACTACGAAAAAGAGCAGCTGGTCGCGAATGCCTACAAACAATGCGACGACCTCATTGCACAGTTCAAGGCTGGTAAGCTACAGAAAGCTGCCGGTTGCAACATGGAGCAGACACTCGAAAACAGCATCTCGGGTATTCTGTCCAAGGTCCGTCAGCAAGCCGGTCAGTACTGTGTTGATACACTCAGCCACAACAACGCGCCTCTCATCATGGCCAAGTCTGGGTCCAAAGGTTCCGATATCAACGTTGCGCAGATGGTCGCGTGTGTCGGTCAGCAGATTATCGGAGGGCAACGTGTGCCTGATGGTTTCCAGGACCGTTCGCTGCCTCATTTCCACAAGAATGCCCGTCAACCACCTTCGAAGGGTTTCGTCAAGAACAGTTTCTACTCTGGTCTGTTCCCCACAGAATTCCTCTTCCACGCCATCTCAGGCCGTGAGGGTCTAGTCGATACTGCTGTCAAGACCGCCGAGACGGGCTACATGTCGCGACGTCTCATGAAGTCCCTGGAGGATCTGTCGGCGCAATACGATGACACTGTCCGTACGTCAGCAGGTGGCATTGTACAATTCCAGTTCGGCGCTGATAAGCTGGATCCTGTGGACATGGAGGGCTCGGCAGAACCTGTAAACTTTTCGAGAACGTGGTCGCATGCGGAGAATCTGACGTGGGATAACTCCGAGCGACCAATGACACCGGCAGAGATTCGCAGTTTCTGCGATTCGATGCTGGAGGTGGAGAGGAAGAAGCTGCCGAGAAAGGGGCTGTTGCATGGAGAGGATCTGGCATACGACGATATGAGCGACTATGCCATTGACGAGCATGAGAGCGCCAGAAGATTCCTCAAGACGATCGAGAAGCAGGTGGATATGCTCGCGACAAAGCTCGAAAAGGTCCGCGCACTGGAAGGCTTGACGTCAGAAGAGATCTCCAACTCCGTCGGGCAGGACCACGCCGACAGGACGGCCAAGGTTTCACCGACGACTCTGCGTTTGTTTATCAAACTCTGTCTGGAAAAGTACAAGAAGGCGCACGTCGAGCCGGGTCATGCTGTGGGCGCCGTTGGTGCCCAGTCGATCGGTGAGCCTGGTACGCAGATGACCTTGAAGACTTTCCATTTCGCTGGTGTCGCCGGTATGTCTATCACTCAGGGTGTGCCACGTATCAAGGAGATTATCAATGCTTCCAAGACGATTTCGACGCCCGTTATCACCTGCCCGTTGGAAAACAACCGTCAAATCGAGGCAGCGAGGGTGGTGAAGGGGAGAATTGAGAAGACGTATGTCGAGGACGTCTTACAATATGTGGAGGATGAATGGCGTGCTGGCGAATCATGTGTTGTCCTGAACATTGATTCACAGGCGCTCAGTGATATGCATTTGGGCGTCGGCATCTGGGACATTGCGAGCGCCATCTGCAAGGCCAAGAAGTTGAAGGTCAATCGCGAGGATCTCTCCATCCAGGGCTCTCGTATCGTCATCCGCGTGCGCGACGGCAGCGAGATGCCGGTCAAGCGTGTCACGAAGACAAAGTCAGATGCTGACTCTGGCGACATGCTGATCCGTGCCAATTTCCTCCGCCGCAGTCTGCCGATGGTGCCCATTTCTGGGTATCCTGAAGCATCTCGTGCGATCATTCAGACATCCGAGCAATCGACTCACACCGTTCTCGTGGAGGGTTACGGCCTCCGCGCATGTATGACGACTGAGGGTGTAATTGGTACTGCTACCCGTTCCAACTCGGTTCTCGAGTGCCGTGATGTGCTAGGTATTGAAGCAGCTCGCACCACCATCGCGCTCGAGATCGGAGAAGTCATGGGTGACATGGGCATCGACCCCCGCCACATGCAGCTTCTAGCCGACGTGATGACTTATAAGGGCGAGGTTCTCGGAATTACACGTTTCGGTCTCAGCAAGATGCGCGATTCTGTGCTTCAGCTTGCCAGTTTCGAAAAGACACCTGACCATCTGTTTGAGGCTGCGGCGGGAATGAAAACGGATCGAATCGAGGGTGTCAGTGAGTGTATCATTATGGGACAGACGATGAGTGTAGGCACAGGGGCGTTCCAGGTGGTTAGGAAATTGGCGATGAGGGAGGCGGATCTGAAGGTAAAGCGGTGCGCATTTGAAGAGAGCTGGGATAAGGAGGAGAAATTGAAGAAGGAAGCAAGATCCAGGAAGAGGAAGGTCTAGAAGACGGACATCTTTGTCTCTCAATTTAGAGCATTGCGAGGCTCATCTGATCGCATCACCTCTGCACAACCGTGAATGAAATGGCTATCGTCACGTGACCTTACGTTCTCATGGCGTCACCATCTTGAAACATCATGTCAACTCAACCTCTGCCACTCAATGATGAAAAGCCGATTTCCAAGGTGCTCGCTCGTTTTCAGCTTTCGAGCTCAGCGTTCTTAGTCTACGCCGAGATGTGTGGTCGCTACGCGTTGAACTTGGTGAGCATTGCGCTGAAACGGCCTGTGACCAAACTGACCTTCTTAGTCGCCATCTCAGGTGCGTGACGCGTTCATGAACGCCAATATGCCTGTCGACGATTACCCGGCCGATGATAGTGACGTAGCGCCTCGCCAAAGCTACAATTTCGCTCCCGGCTACCATGGTCTGGTCTTTCGCGCAGATACGCCGGACTATGGCGCCGGTCCCCATCCTCACTCTGATAAGCAGCAGGAGGAGGAGGTGGCCTCTCCTGCAAAGGAAAAGGAACGGGAAGGCCGTCCTTTTTACAAACTTCAATCTATGAAATGGGGACTCATACCATTCTGGACGAAACGAAACCCGGACTACGGTTCAATGCTGAAGACGATCAACTGCCGTTCTGACAGTCTGGCGCAAGCGGGAGGTATGTGGAACACTATGAAGGCACGGAAAAGGTGCGTTGTCGTGGCAGCAGGATTCTACGAATGGCTCAAAGTCGGCCCGAAAGAGAAGATGCCATACTTTACCAAGCGGAAAGACGGGCAGATGATGTGCTTTGCCGGTCTGTGGGATTGCGTGCAATACGAGGGCTCAGATGAGAAGCTCTACACCTACACCATCATCACAACGGACTCCAATAAGCAATTGAAGTTCTTGCACGATCGAATGCCCGTGATTCTGGAGAATGGGTCGGAAGAATTGAAGACGTGGTTGGACCCACGAAGGCACGAGTGGTCTAAGGAGTTGCAAACGCTCCTGCGGCCGTTCGAGGGCGCACTGGAGTGTTATCCAGTGAGCAAAGAGGTCGGGAAGGTAGGGAACGATTCGCCGAGTTTCATCATCCCGATCGATAGCCACGAGAACAAATCGAATATTGCCAACTTTTTTGCTGCAGGAAAGAAGAACAATGAAGGGCAGGGACAGATGAGGAAGGGCGAGGAGAAGAAAGACGCGAGTGTGAAGGTTGAGAAAGCGCCGGATGGTGTCAAAGAAGAAAAGAAGGAGAGGCAGTTCAAAAACGAAGAAGCAGGCCTGCACACCAAGACAGAGGACATCAAGGAGAATGAGAAGGTGGTGTCCTCTGTCAAGAGCGACGCAACAGATGATCTCAAGGCAGAATACACAACCCGTACGAAACGGACTGCTTCAGAAGATCAAGATGGGCAAAGTCCAACGAAGAAGAAGCCGACGCTGGAGAAGAAGATCAGCGCGACAAGCAACGAGAGAAGAAGTCCCGTGAAGCTGTCAGCCCGAACGGTCAGTGCGACAAGCAACAGAGCGAGAAGTCCCAAGAAGGCGAGCACCGGGGCGCAAAAGATTACCAAGTTCTTCAACAGTGCTTGAGATGCTTGTTACCAAGCAGATGTCACTGGAACAATTGTAGGGAGGCTCAGGCCGGCAAGCGTGACGTACGTAATGTACCAAAGAAAAGGCTCAAACGGGGAGAATAATTTCGCCGGCATGATTTATTATTGAGGATCAGCAGATTTGAGGTTTGACCACCAATTAATTCCATTGAGAAGGACTCTCGTCTCAAAATGCCAGCAGCAATTCCTGATGGTTTACAAGCCTTATTGTTTAAGTCTGCTCATCGTGTGAAATCACAACACTGATTCATTTGCGCAGCATGCTGCGTGCTTCAGTTTGCCATTAGCTATGCGTGCTCTAGTAGTCCGTGGTCGTGGCTCCTGGTGCGACTGTACGCCAAAACAGGTGAAATTACTGAACGGAATGGCTGTTTCTAATCCTGGATCACTGCAATCAAGAAGAAGCGCGCCAAGGTTCAGCCTATATTGCAACCCGTGGTCCTGAAACATCCAAGTGGAAAATGCACTGTCGATCCATGTAATGATGAACCCCCGATTGGGCAATAACAAGCAATAGGCAGGGAAACACAACACAGTGTTAACGGAGTAATTGGCAATTCGGAACGACGCGCATTACGATGACATGCGACCTGCCTCGATGGGATGATGGGAGGTAGCCTCCGATGGGGGCCTCTTGACGGGAAGGATCAGCATGGCAGCATGACTTTTCGGAACGGCTTGCCGTGTCCAATTTGAGGCTGACAGAGCGTCGGCTGTGGCACTGAGGGTATTTAAAAACGGTCATGTCTGCTCCAACTCGTGTTGCTGAATACTTGAGTCAGGAGTCATATCAATCACACATCCAAGCATCATGAAGTACGCTGCTATCCTCGGAGCCGCTGCCTTCGCGCAGTCGGCCATGGCTCACTACATCTGGGTTCAGGTTGATCTCGATGGCAAGACCGGTACTACTGGCGAGGGCATTCGTCCCAATACCAACAACAACTCTCCGGTCGTTGGTAAGTCTTGCTTGTTTTTTGACATGAACCGGACTGACGATAAAAGACCTCTCTTCTACCGACATCCGCTGCAACGTAGGCGGCCTTGACGGCTCTTCTACCACCGTCCGCCCCATCAAAGCCGGCGGAAAGTTCACCTTCCACTCCGACGTAGCCGTCTACCACCAAGGTCCGGTCTCTGTCTTCCTCTCACCCTCGCCCTCTGGCACCTCCATCACCGAGTACCAAGGCGATGGCAAGTGGATCAAGATCGCCGACATTGGCCCAGACTTTTCGGCTGGTGGTGGCGGCTCGGCAACGTGGAATCTGAGCGACAGCTACACTTTCACTCTGCCGAGCTGTGTCCCCGACGGAGAGTATCTCTTGAAGATCCAGCAGATTGGAATTCACAACCCGGGCGGTGATCCGCAGTTTTACACTGGCTGTGCGCAGATTGAGGTCTCAGGAGGCAGCGGGACGATGCCGGCACCAGATCTGGACATTCCTGGCGCGTTCTCGGCCAATGATCCGGGACTGACTGCGAATGTGAGTCTACTCCCGGCCGCATTAAACACGTGAGCTCGCTGAACGAGAAGCTGACAACTGGAAGATCTATGACCCTGGCTTCACATCGTATGAGATCCCTGGAGGCCCTGTCGTAAGTATTTGGTCTATCAAGCTTGAGTATTGAGGAACAATCTTGCTGATGAAGTTGTAGATGCAATGCTAGATCAATCGCGAATCGTTCCTTGGGGGCGCGGCCACATTGCCGCGGCGTAGATATGCTCACGAGAGCATGTACATACATAATCTGGACTCGGAAACGAATGAACTCCACGTTCGTCCATAATTGTCGTCAATTGTCCGCCGAACATTGTGGCGAAATTGCGGGGGGCCCTGACAGGGATCGGCCGGTGAGTCACTTCGCCGGTTCTGTTCGCCGAGTGAACGATACGAAACATACGGGGCCTGAGGAGATATATATGTGTCAACGACGATACGACATGTCTTGGCGTGCCGTCGGAAGTACCTTACATCAATTGCAATCAATCTGAAATGACGAGCGCAACGTACACGTGCAAGACCTGTGATCTCGTATTTGGAAGTGCGCAGGAGTGGCGAACTCATGCCAAAGATGAGTGGCAGTAGGTCGATGCGTCCCATTGCTTGAAAGCGAACACTGACATAATTGGCAGTGTTTATCGACTCCAATTGAAGACGGCTGAAGAGGGTGCTGTGGTGATGGCGCCCTCTGCGCCAGACCCGAAGGGGGAGTTTGCGAGCTCGAAAAAGGCATCGATGCCAGAGTCAGAAACACACGAAGATGATGATGATTCCTCGGACTACTATGAATCTGAAGATGACGAGGTGGTCAGGGACTTTGTCCCAACGTCATGTCTCTTCTGCAAAGTCTCGTCCGCGACGTTTGAACTCAACCTCGAGCACATGAGGCGCGCGCACGGTCTGATTATTCCATTCCAAGAATACCTTCTGGTCGATCTCGAGACAATCGTATGGTATCTTCATATTAGCATTGCCGGCTACTTCGAGTGCATCTTTTGCGGACGCAGGAAGAGAACGGAAGAAGCAGTGGTACAGCACATGCTTGCCAAGGATCACTGTCGGGTCAACTTGGCGGGCGAGATTAGAGAATACTGGAAGGACGAGGTCTTGGAAGAGACGGACTTTAGCGCTCGAGACGTCTTGGATGGGAAAAGGACCTTGAGGCACGAAAGGATATACAGCACCCGCCTGGATCGTGAACCTCCGATTCGAAGACGCACGCAGCGAACACGGGAGTCGCAGGCACGGGGGCAAACATCAGCATCAGTCGAACAGGGCACAACAGCGTTAACAAGAACGCAAGAAAAGAGGGAGGCGAGCATGGCGCTGACGATGAAGAACTTGAGTCGCAGTGACCAAGCGAGTCTGAGTCATTTGGCGCCAAGTGAACAAAGAGTCGCATTAGCTACGAGGCAAAAACAGATGGAAAAGGCGGGCAGAGAAGAGGCGAGGGCGAGAGCGCATGTAGAAAGATTGGGGAACAAGACATTGATGAAGCATTTTGTGGCAGACACGCCGGGTCGGAAGAATGGATGAAGGATGATAGCGTTGAAATGGTCTCATGAAATAAGGCAGTGTGGGTGTGAGGGCTGTAGGGTAGTGAGGACACCCTTGCTTGGGTGGAACGCTGAGTTCAGTGCAATAAGGAATCGCATAACCCACAGTATATACACTTGACATTTCAAAAGAAGAGGACCACAACTTGGAAGACTGTATTTCTGGCTACAGCTGAGACTAAAAGAGGAGTGTTTAAATGGTCTTTTACTGATTGTGAACAGAAAAGACTCATTCACAATCTTTTAGGATGCCGCAATCTTGCAGTGCTCTGTGTCTCCATTTATGAAGCTCGAACCCTGACCCTGATCCCTGCTGCATGTATGCACTCGTCAAACGCTCTTTGCCATTTCCCCCCCATTCCCCTCCATCTCACCACTATCGTCCCTTATCGGAAAGACGTTCGTATCAATTCCCATCGTGTGCCCTGCTCCGCATGTCGACAGCTCGGGCGGTGAAGAAGCTAGCATTTACGTGCGAACAATGTCGCAGGCGAAAGGTCCGTGTCACGTCGTACCCCCCGTCCTTTCAGGCGCGCGCCCTCTTCCCTTCCCTAGAGACGTTTCTGTCCCGAGTTATATAAAAGGACAAACATTCGGGCGAAGAGACGATCGGCTCAGCAAGGTTCGCCGTTCGATATGAACAAACCAGCTGATGATGTCTGACTTAGGTCAAGTGTGATGGCGTTGAGCCTGCGTGCGGCCGCTGCAAGAATCGAAAAGAGACATGTGAATACAAGCAGAGTCCGACGCTGATCTACACACATACTCTCGAGAAACGTATCAAAGAGCTAGAGGCTGAGGTTGCGGAGCTGAAACAACAGCAACAGCAGCAGCAACAGCAACAACAATCACAAACACAGGCCAGACGATCTTCGACCAAATCACCTGTACCGAAAACGCCCGACAGCTCGATTCGAGGAGATGGCGCGAGTGACGGTTCTGCCGCCACGTTGAGGCGGTTTGAGGGTCTGAAGTTGGATGATAAAGGCGTCACGACGTACCACGGTTCGACGAGCTTTTTCCACTTTCTCGATGGGAGTGTGGAGGAGGACGGCGGCAGGGAGCCCGGGGACCAGGGGGAGAGTGCACGAGCCGAGAGTCGGGAGACGTTGAAAATCAATGCATGGCAGCAGAGGGCGGTAGAGAGTTACTCGAACGTACCAGTGCGTAGCTCTCGATTTTCAAGGCGACCGAATGATTTTGCGCATGCTGATGATTGTAGGAGCCCTTTCGCTATTTGATTGACCTGCACTGGTGTTGGATTCAGCCGCTGTTCAACTTCGTCTACCGGCCGGCATTCACTCGTAAGATATTGTCTTCACACCGGAGCTTGTGCCTGATGGGCTGCTGACAGAGACAGGTGATATGGTGGTTCTCGGCCCGTATTATTCGCATACGCTGATGAATGCTCTGCTTTCACATTCTGTGCGATGGGGCAGAGTCGACCCTGTGACGCGGGAGCTCCTGCAGGCCTATGATGACGGGAAGGTTTTTGCCCGGCACTCGCGGGAGATGATTTTCGAAGAGCTCAGGCAGGGTGTGTGTACAATACCGACCATCCAGACGCTTCTGTTGCTTTCTGCACAGGAGTGTAGTCTCGGCAACAGCGCTCAGGCTTGGGTGTATAGCGGTATTGCGTTTCGACTCGTTGATCACCTCGGTGTCAGTGTCGATGGGCAGCGCTATGGTGGTACTGTTGCGCTCTCAGATGAGGACATCGAGATTCGCCGAAGACTATTCTGGAGCTGCTACTTTTGGGACAAGATGATCAGTCTTTATCTGGGCAGGTGTCCTTCCATACAGCAGACACCTGTATCCCCACCGCAATGGATTCGTAAGCAGCTCTTGTTCTTGACTCAGCCTTGAGAACATCGCTAATCACAATGCAGTTGATGACTCTGCCGAAGACGAACTGTGGAAACCCCATGGCAACCCTCACGCAGCCGCAGCCGCCTACACTCCTCGCCCGTCTCGATCGACTTCTTGCTTTATGAGCATGTGTCAGCTGAGCGTCATCTTCAACCAAATTCTCATTCACATGTACGATCCAACGCAACAAAACTCGGAGGCAGAGATGCAAGACTGCATCCTCCAGGAAGAGGGTGCGCTTGACCGATGGTGGGAAGAGCTTCCGCCTTTCCTGAAGATCGAAGTCCATGCTTTACCTGATTCTGCGCCACCGTCTCATATTGTCAACTTGATGTGGGTTTGCTGTCTCGTACTTCATGGTCGAAGACGCTGCTAACTAGTAAACAGATGCTTATATCACACCTTTCGGATCCTGCTCTATCGACCCATCTTCTCCTGGAAATCAGCCGAAGCTACGTCCGTTCTGGGCACGGATCGGAATCGTCTACAGGAATGCGTCTCTTCGGCCACAGCGATCATCGCCATATTCAACCTGTATGCCCAGACCTTTGGAGAGCAATTCACCACACTGTCGCTAAACTACACGGTCTACATTGCCGCCTCGGTATTCTTACTCCAAGCTCAGGCAACGCCTGGGAATCGCCAAGCAGTAAGAAAGCTTGAGTTCTGCATCGAAGTACTCTCGCGAGCCAAGATGATCAATGTTGTTCTTGGAACTGCCTTGGATCTCATCCTTGCCAAGGCAAGGGATGTTGGTCTAGATGTGCACGTGCCAGCGCCGCAATATAACTACCAGTCCCCGCCTACTTGTACAACAATGCCTATCAAGACTGACTTGCCGATGGTCGCGCCATATGACAAAGGGCTTGACGATATTGACATGACGGGGATTCCGACAGGCCCCGAGTTTATCCCATCGTCGGACTACCTGGAACCCATCAGTGTTCGGGTGGGCGTGGCAATGGAAACGAGGTTACCGCAGGGGTGAATCGTGGATCAAAGATGCCTGCCAGCTTTCGACGAGTCAAGAGGAATATTCCTGAACCTGAGCACCCATGTGCTTCTGAACGGGACTCGTCTGATCTTCCTGTTGCGCCACTTTTGGACGCTTTTGATGACCAGCTGGAAGAACGCATGACGTGAAGCGAAATTTTTCTGAGGTTCTTCTCATTGATAACCGACTGACGACCCGAATGGCGACCCTGCCTCGTCTCCCCGCAGTCCACATGGAGCACGAGGCTCCGAGACTGGCGCTCCAATCCGATCAACCCCCCAGTCTGATCGGTACCAGGGTGACTGAAAAGGCCTAGTGAAAGATACATTAAGTGGCATTGACTTACTGATCCTTTCAGCCAAAATGCAATCAACCAGAGAAAAGTCAAGTAACTGCCGACTTTGCGCGCCTTGACGTCGGTTGAATGAGCCGAACCAGAATGCAACATGGTCCGGCGGCGTCTAGAACTAGTGAAACACTGTGATTCGAGGAACCTCTCGGAGCATATGCGATTTCATTTGCGACCCCGCATTACGACACAATGGCACCTGTCAACGATGCCTTCAGAATGGATGCTCGGCGGCAAGGTCGCCGGTCCGGCAAGAATTTCGGACAAAAATGTCGGCTCAAGGATGACGCCAGTCATGGGCACATATATAGCGAGCCTAGTCGGCGCTGCACGTACTCCAGTACTTCTTCAGCTTAGCAAAAGCCACTGTCAATATGCGCTTCTCCTCGATCCTCGCCCTTTTCTCGACGCTCGCCGTTGCCACGGCCCGCTCGGCGGGCTGCGGAAAGTCGGCTCCTTCCGGCGGCGTCAAGTCCATCAATGTCAACGGCCGCAACCGGGACTACACGCTTACCATCCCCAATGGCTACAATTCCAACACCGCTTACAAATTGGTGTTTGGCTACCACTGGCTGAACGGAAACATGGGTGCTGTCGTGCAGGGCCAATACTATGGTCTTCAGCCCCTGTCGGGGGGGACGACCATCTTCGTGGCGCCCAATGGACTGAATGCGGGCTGGGCGAACCAGAATGGCGAGGATATCGCATTCACAGACGCATTGTTGAAGAGCTTGCAGGACTCGCTTTGCATTGATGAGAAGAACATTTTTGCGACGGGATGGAGTTTCGGCGGCGCAATGAGTTTCAGTGCTGCATGCTCAAGACCCAGTATGTCCTGCTTCTTTTCCACTCCAACGCTGTGAGAAGGAACTAATGTATGATGCAGATGTCTTCAAGGCTATCGCCGTCATTGCTGGCGCCCAACTTTCGGGCTGCGCGGGCGGCACTACACCGGTCCCCTACCTCGGCATTCATGGCGCCGCCGATGACGTCCTTCCAATTGCTTTGGGTCGGCAGCTCCGCGACAAGTACATCGGCCTGAACGGCTGTCAAAATAAGAATGCACCTGAGCCTGGGCCTGGGCAATCTGGTCACATACGCACTGACTATTCCTGCCGTGCGGGATATCCCGTGACGTGGATTGCGCACGGAGGCGGGCATGTTCCTGATCCCAAGGAACCCGGGCAAAGTACAAGCTGGGCAGGTGGCGAAATTTGGAAGTTCTTCACGCAAGCTGGATTGAAGGGTGACAATGGGGGCGGTGATGACGGAGGCAACCAGCCGCCGCCGGCGACCACCACGACGTCGCAAGGCCAGCAGCCACAGCCGACGGGGGGGTCGTGTGCTCAGAGATATGGGCAGTGTGGAGGAAACTCCTGGCAAGGACCCAAGTGCTGTGTGAGCGGGACAACGTGCAAGTTCTCAAACGATTGGTATTCGCAGTGTTTGTAGATAGTTGGGAAAGAGAGTGGCTAGCATGCTACCTAAATTGATATGTGTCTGTAAAGCAAAGGCTTGTGTCCCGAGCTTCTGCGTTGCTAGTTGCCTGTCTGCCGTCATCGTATCTCCTCAACTGTCTCAACGCAGCACACCTCCTCTGCGACCACTGTTATTATGTATACAAAGATAGACATCACTATAGGAGCTAAAAACCTAGTAGGGATCGATGCCCTCGTCTCATAACATTAAAACGAGACAGACATCTGGTCAATTGACCGGCATAGGGACAGCTCGTGAACCATGAGTTTATCGCTGCTGTCTCCTGTACAAAAAATACATAGCGCGAGAAGAAAGGACTGGAGGCTAAAAAGAAAATCTATGGTCAGTATGAGGGTCGAACTCATGACCTTCGCATTACTTGATATTCAGGTTTGAATATTAGTACGACGCTCTAACCAACTGAGCTAACCGACCATATGAGAGCACGTGACATAGTTTAGAGATTGTAGATTATAATGAGTTTATCGGAATTCGAACTCTTCAGAAATAATCACGCGGCTGTGGCGTTCTCGATATAGGAGCATCGTCACTCGTACATCTGACAAATTCCGTTCTTACGCTGGATATATATCATTTCTCTGCCATCTTTTGAAGCCACTCTCTGCTGGGCGCAGCTGATCTGCCCGAGAGAAGACGCAATGACAATAGCGGGCTGATGCCGTCCACGGCGCTTTCGTGTCTGAAGATCATGCGATTTCAAGATCAACAAATTCCACTTCTGCCTCCTGGTCTGTCGCAACGACATAAGCTCCAATCACAGGTCCTACGAAGTCGGGCCCGGTTAAGAACAGTGTGTCCAGCGTTGCAATTTGAGAATCCTTGCCCCCTTTTGTACTCCAGTAAAAGCGATACTCTGTCTCCGTGTAGCAAATCGTCAGATTCACTCCACCTGAGATGTCGCTCTGATGTATTTCGTGCAAACTCGTCTCTTCTGAATTCTTCGCCTTGTTGAAGGCCTTGTATTTGATGACCTTTTCCAAAGGGTTGTACATCAAAGTCACGAAGCGGTGCTCATCTTTGTAGATGACAAGACCGGCCTCGCATGCCTTCTCGGAGGGGAAATGAAGAGTGGCAGAAGCACTTCCCGTGAGCTTGCGCTGGCGTTTTCCCACAAAGGACGGAGATTGCTCTGGGTCTGTGATGGGAACGCAAGAGCTTCGAATGCGAATTGACTTTTCGTTCGAGGACAAGACGTAGCGTGAAGTATCCACGTTGCGAATGTGAATCCAGTCTACACCTTTTTCAGCTGGAAATGATGATTCGTTAGATCGATTCAGACCTCGTGGATTGAGGACCACGCGGTCAAAGGTCGGCCATCCGCCTTCTTCCCAGTGACATCTAGTCAAGAAGGTTTCTCTGCCCATTATGAAGCGACCGCCTAGCTCTTTGCGGACACCAAGGCAGACACCCCACCACTCATCTTGCTTGTCTTGGAAGGCGTCGAGGTGGCCCGTATACTGGATGTACTCTCCACTGCCTTTCGCAGTAAGAATCGGGTTGTTCTCAAAAGCCTCGTAAGGTCCCCAGATGTCCCTTGACCGGGCCACCGTAATCATATGGTCTTCGTGGGTGCCCCCTTCCGAGATCATCAGATAGTAGAAACCATCTTTCGGATAAATATGCGGTCCCTCGGGATAAATTCCGCCAGTCCCTTTCCAGATCGTCTTCTCTTCGCTCAGCTTCTCTCCTGTTTGAATATCTACCTGGAACAAGTTGATAGTGCACCACGGCCCCGGCCCGCGTGATCCACAGATGTACACCTTGTCGTCTGATACAAACAGCAAAGACGGGTCAATACCCTTGAAGTCGAAAGGCATGGGGTCGCTCCACTTGGATCCGTAAATGTCGCTGGTTGAGACAATAAAGTTCTCGCATTTGTCGTCTGCGGCACTGGGACCTCCGTGAAGTACATTTGTGCAGATGACATAGAACGTGCCGTTGTGGTGACGAATAGTGGGCGCATAGGTGCCTCCTGAGGCGAGGAGAACTGCGCCGCTCTTCTGAGGATACATCAGAGTGTTTGTTTTCAGCAAGTTGAGCTGAGAAGGGCGATTGATGGCATTTCCTAGAGGTCATTTGTTTCATTAGCGGCAGCGGGTGAAGTTCTACCTGATAATAAGGCGTACCAATCTGCTTCCAAGTGACCAAATCATTGGAGCTGTATATCGGTAGCCCGGGGAACATCTGAAAAGATGAGTTCACGAGGAAATAGGTTCCATCGACGAGGACAACCGAGGGATCCGGGGCGTATCCTGGGACGATAGGATTGACAGTTGGTGTAGACATAATGGCGATTCTTTACTCTGACATGCCAAAGCTCTGAAGACAAAGGATTGCTGGAATCAAGACTCGAAATCTACGAGAACCAATGTGATGGATCGAAGAGACCAACAGCACAGAGACCTCATGCACCCCATTCTAGCAAGTACACAATGAGTCATGTTTATCAAGGAAATTCTCAGATGAGCCGGATAAACACAACCTCGTACCCTGCCTCAATACTTTGATTGTGAGGTAAGAGAAGGTCTTTGTTCACTTGGCACTCCTGTTCAGCGCCCCGCTGATAACACGTGTCTGTCACACTGATGGGGAACAATGAGATGCAGATCGGCAACCAGGGATAATAAATGCAGTCGTAGACAAGAGCTACACTGGTAGTATGCGGGTGTTAGTCCTACCAGATGCTAGCTGAGGCAGTCCCGCCCCTTTTGTTCCATGGAGGATGCCGTACAAGACAGTCATTGTCTCAGGGGACCAGACCAGGACACACACAAACCGTCTGTGTACGTTTAGCGCAAATCGGACATTAGCCTAAGTTCACTTGCCCAGACACTACGTCTTGTATGTCTTTCAACTTTCATGGGACTAGAGCTGCAACAAGATTAGACAGCGCCCAACCCCTCAGTCCCAAGGCTTTAGCGACCAACAAAGTCAGCGCCAACTGGCGCGCCAACCAGAAGAGATCCAGGTGCCGAGCCGAGCAGGTCAGCTGTTGTGACATCAAAGCGCCGACAAGGGTGCCGATGCAAGTTGGTGAACAAGCGTCGGTACTATCTCAGTCAGGAAAGTTGGTTAAAAAGCGGAGATGAGGTCCTTGCAACCAACCAGACGTACATCTTACCTGTAAACAGCCAAGCCTCAACTTACCCCGGATTCTTCCCCGCTTCTGTGACAGGGATCTTTATCTTGTAAGTGCCTGCTGCCAAGTGATGCTGACTCTTGCTTGCGCAAATCCGATGCATAACAGAGGCAGATAGACGCAAAAGCATCTAGGACTTATATCATTGGAAGCAGATATGTTGGCCTGGAGTATGACACGGCGTATAAAAACATGAGGATCATCCTCTCTCGCTGCCATGCTGTGTCAGTCCATTGTACTCCCTCGTCGTCCTATCGCCACACTTTTTCTCTTTCTTCAAGTCAATACTTCAGCTATCAAAAGCCATGAGACTTCGAGCCAAAGCTCCAATCAAGCTCGAGAAGCCTGACAAAGGCAAATACTTCCTTGCCGGTCGTCAATACCCTCGCCTGCCATGGCGTTCTATCCCCTCACTTCGCATCCTCTACGTCTACTGTTTCATGCTGATTCTCGTTAACGTCGCGAATGGCTTTGACGGATCGATGATGAACGGTCTGCAATCTCTGCCCTACTGGCAAGATTACTTTCAACAGCCTGAGGGTGTGAAACTCGGTCTTCTCGGCTCAGCCATGAGTCTCGGCACCTTGATTGGCCTTCCATTCGTGCCCTATATCTGCGACCATCTCGGTAGAAAAGTAGCCGTTATTATCGGCAGTTTCATCATTATCATCGGCGTGGGTCTCCAAGCTGGGGCCCTCAACTTCGACATGTTCTTTGCCGCGCGCTTCGTGCTGGGTATCGGTATGACTCTCGCCACTGCGTCCGGTCCGCTTCTTGTGGCCGAGATTGCTCATCCACAAGACCGCGCGATCTTAACGACCTTCATGGGACTCGCCTATGCGATTGGATCGTTCATCGCATCTTGGGTGACGTTTGGCACGCTTAAGATCCCCAACGACTGGGCCTGGCGCGCGCCTTCGCTGTTGCAGTGCTGGTGCACTGTCGTTATTCTTTGTGTCATCTGGTGGATTCCGGAGTCTCCGCGGTTCTTGATCGCGAGGGATCGACAGGAGGAAGCATTGAAGATGCTGGCCCAATATCATGCTCAGGGAGATGAGAATGATGAGGTCGTGCAGTTGGAGTATCAGGAGATCTGCACAGCCATGAGGATGGATAAGGAGGCTAACTCAAATTCCAACTGGGCTGACTTCGTGAGGACCCGAGGCAACAGGAGGAGACTGATGCTTGTGATTGCTTTGGCTGTCTTTGGTCAGTGGTCGGGGAATGGAATTGTGGCTTACTACCTGAAGCTCATTCTTGATGGCATTGGTATTAAGAACCCCCAAGATCAGCTGGGTATCAACGCTGGATCAAAGACCATGTCACTACTCGTCAACCTGGTGGTGGCCTTTTACATTGATTCGTTTGGTCGGCGACCGATTCTACTCGTCAGCACGATCGGCATGTTTGTCATGTTTTTGATCTGGACTGTTTTGAGGTATGTGCAATACTACTTGGGCCAAGACCACATGTCCGCTGACCCGAGCTATAGCTCGTTATATGACCAAGAGAATCCGAATCCACACCTCGGACGCGGCGTAGTTGCACTCATCTACTGCTTCAATTTCTTCTACAACTTCAAGACAGGTCTGCCCCTCACTTATACAACCGAGATCCTCCCCTACGGTCTTCGCGCGAAGGGTACAGCAATCTCCGTCGTCGCCACCTCTGCCACGGTTTACTTCAACCAATTCGTCAATCCTATCGCTCTTAAGAATATCCAGTGGCGATACTACATTTTCTATGTGTGCTTCTTGGCGTTCGAAATAGTGTTTTTGTACTTCATGGTCATTGAGACCCGATATGTACCTATTGAGGAAATTGCGAGACATTTTGATGGAGACGAGGCAGATGTTGCGGTTGTGGCTTCGGAGAAGGTGGATGTGACCAGGAATGATACTGCTCAGGCGCAAGATGTAGAAGCTAGGAATACCAAGATCAGCTATGTCTGATCTTGGCAAACAGGTTCAATTACAATTCTCTAAAAGTAACAAAATGTCATCTTATGGGTTCGTTTTCAGAGATTTTCAAGTGAGCTGCACTTTGCAGAACAACAGTCTAGGGTGAGTATGTCATCCATTGCCATCCATCAAGACCTCACGCTAGGACGAACGCCCCAGCTACCCAGTGGACTTGCTCCGTGAGAAAGTGATCAAAGTTACGACCAAAGTTCATTCGTTTCACGTCTATACATATTGGCCGAAACCTCACTTTGGTTCTAGTGCTTTTTTTTCCAGTTCAATTGACTGTTGTATACTTTTCTTCACCTACTCCATATGTTGGGATGCGACTTCACATGTAAATGTATCCTACTCTTTGACAAGCTTTCAAGACAGCTGTCATTTTAGGTTTATTTCATCGCAATGGGCTTGAGAACCTGATATTGCGCGAGCCCTGAGCAGTGTGGGTAAAAGCTCGAGTTCACATTGGTCAATCTCGAGGTCTATGATCGGACGGTCTGCCTCTTCAAAATCTGTCTGCTGGGAGGAAGTCAGTTGGGCTTTTACTGAGGTCGCGGTCGGTGTATGTGACTTTAATGAGTGGATTGCTGGCCATTCCCCAGATGATGTACCATATTGTGAGTCTAGGCCGATATGACTTCGGCTTCTCTCACGCATATGAACCGCGCAGAGGTCGACTTGATCCCGAAAGTCGTGAGTCTTGGTCTATTCTATTGCAGAAGCGCGCAGAATTTGTATGACATGTCCCGCTTGGCTGCATAAAGCGACGAAGAAATTCGGTTCAACGTTGGCAACTCGAGACGGACAAACTGCAGAAACGTGTCTTAGAGGCACGGCATACATGTCTCACATTCGGCTGTGTCGCTGCGGTATTGCATATTCGGGACGAAGGGTTAGGTTCATCATTCCTAGTCTCTCTCTTTGGGTTCTCTCTAGTCCGTGTTGCACTTTAGATGACCTCGATCGAAGGGGCCAGGAACTTCGTGTGCCGCATGTTTTGTCTGGTTGTGTAAAAATCCAAACCCTACATATTACCTAATTTTCGGTATATCTATCACATACGACCATACCTAGTAGAAAATACGGGGTCCCGTCCGCTCCCCCATAGTCAAGCTGCTAAGGGGCTGAT